>PVJI01011002.1:0-57910 GCA_004026765.1 Micronycteris hirsuta | reverse complement strand
GGAGTTATATAAGGTATGGAGGAACATCAACAGGGGAGTGGTTGGGGGAGAGGGTGGGAATGGGGCACAGAACAAGTAGCATAAATGGGAGGTAGACAACAGACAGGGGGAGGGTAAGAATAGTATAGGAAGTGCAGAAGCAGAAGGACTTATGTGTATGACCTATGGACAAAACTAAAGGGTGGGGAAAGGGAGAGTAAGGGGGTGGGGGGTAAGAAGGGGGGAAAGTGGGACAACTGTAACAGCATAATCAATAAAATATAGTCAAAAAAAATAAAAAATAAAAAAAAATTTTGTTGGGGGAGGGTTTAGATATTACAGTGGTTTGTGGCCCTCTAAAGGAACACATTACATAAATAGTTCTACAATATATCTGTGGTATTAACATTTCATGGGCTGTAAGAGGGAGCAATTAAGGGAGAAAAGGTCTAAAAAGACTTCTTCTGGTAGGAGGTGATTATAATGAAAAAAAAATTGAGAACACTGGCATAGGTGGTTAGGCATTCAGGTTCTGGACTCAGAGCTAGGTTTGAGTCCCAGGCCCAGATCTTAAAATACTCTGTGACCTGGGCAGGTTACTTTACTGAGACGTCTCCTCCCATGTGAAATGGGAGTTTTGATGGCACCCACCTCACAGTGTTGTGGGGATTAAATGACATAATGTGTGGAAATCGCTAATTATAATGGCCAATACTTAGAGCTGTTACTAAGTGCTTGGCCCAGCACCTGATTCATAGCAACCTCACAGTCCCCAGCACCGTGCAGATATCTGTGTCTTTTGTGTTGATTACTGCCAGGACAGTGCAGGAGAACTCATTCAGCTGGGTGGGCTCCCTCCCTACAGTGTTGCCTATCCAGGGAGCTTCTCAGCCACTTAGCAGAGTGATACTTGCCTCTGGCAGGAGACATGACCAGAGATTGATGTCAGTCATTTCAGTCATTGCTAACGGATGATTGTTTTTTCTCCCCAAGTATGAACGAGGCTCCGCCACCAACTACATCACCCGAAACAAAGCCCGGAAGAAGCTGCAACTGAGCCTGCCTGACTTCAGGTAGGTTGGAAAGGAGTAGAATGGGGGGCCTTGGGTGTGCTTGGGGAGTGAGTCCCACAGGCAAAACTCAAATTCATCTCTGTCTTTGCTTCGCTGCCACAAACTCCATCTGGCATTCTGATATTCCCCCTCTTTGTCGCCTGGCTGTGTGTTAATAAGCTGTTCTTTGCCAGGTGTGGTCTGTGGGGAAGCGGGAGGAGACCTGGGTTACACCGCCCTGGGTCCTCAGAGTGAGCCCATTGGTACAACACACTGCTGCTCTGTCTGGGTCTTTGTCACCCATCTCCTCCCTTTTGGCAGAAGAGACCCCTGACCCTACAGCTAGGGGTTCTCAACTCCCTGTAGAGTCAAACCCAGACTTCTGCAGGGCAGGTAGGCCCTGCTGCCTAGCCCACTCTTAGTGCGTCAGCTGTGCCTGCACTTTCCACCTTACAGCCTTTGTCTTTTTCAGGGTGCTCTTCCCACTTTTGTGTGGCTGAAATATTGGTTTCTCAGCGAGGCCTTTCTTGACTCACCTTGCTGAAAAGGGTACCTGACATCTGGCCCTTTAACATCCTGATTATTTCCTCTCTGGTGCTTGTGACAGTCTCCATTGTGTGATTTGGGGGCAACTTGTGATTGTCGGGCTCCTCACCAGGACGCGAGTCCTCCACGGGCAGGCCCCCACGTTCCCTGCTCCGTGCTGGTTTCCAGGCCCGGCCTGGCCAGCGCTCAGCACACTGATGGAAGGAACGGCCCTTGTCTTCCAGGCGGCTGTGCATCCTCAAGGGCATTTACCCCCATGAGCCCAAACACAAGAAGAAGGTTAACAAGGGCTCCACGGCAGCCCGGACTTTTTACCTTATCAAAGACATCAAGTTCCTCCTCCATGAACCCATCGTCAACAAGTTCCGGGAATACAAGGTGAGGCCCGGGTCTGGGTCTGTTTGGGTGGGCACATCACAGCTCCGTGGCCCACTGACTGTTGCTGCAGGCAGACTGTGTAGCCTCTGTGAGCGAGTCTGTACAGGTGATGTGATTCTACTTGAAAGGAGTGTCGCAGGTATTGACTGAGATCACACGCGGAAATCATTTGCACAGGACCTGGCAAATGATTAATGCTTTTACCTGTAGCACTTTTCCCCTGGTTCTTTTGTAAAAGAGTAAATGTACTGCTTCCGAGACAAAGATAGTGCTGTTTCAGGGGCTCTCAGGTGTGTTCTCCGCTCCAAAACACCGCTGCTATTCAGATTCTGGAATTGCTTGGGAGAGACCAAGCTTTTCATTCGACAGACATAAACCGTTAAATGCTCAAATACCACAGGTAAATGACAAACCTGTTTATACCATATGCAAATAATTGAAAGCAGACTGCCTTTACTGAAGCCTTTGCAGAACAGCAGGGCCTGGCCGAGGCCCCCTGTGGAGGGGTGGAGTGCCACCTAGCGGCCACCACCAGCTGCTCACCCTCTTGTCCCACCAGGTCCACTGAGGTAGGTGGCTGACCCTGTTTCGCTGCTGGGTTTTCAAACTGCAGTCACGATCACTAACGATGAGTTTCTCAGGATGTAGCCCATCGTTACACAGTTCTAGGCTCTATGGAATCGCCTGTTGCTCCTGGGCCACAAATCTGTGCAGCACATTACTGTGCAGAGAAACATGATGTTAAATCGAGCCCGAGAGTAAATGACGCAATAGACAGACACAGTGAACTCGGGGTGTACGAGGCAGCTGCCAGCACGACGTGGCACACTGTTTTACAGCAAGCTTTTTTTTATAGGTAGAGAAGGTACACTCTAAAATACAATAGAAAGTATAGTATAGTAAACAATAAACCAGTAATACAGTCACTTATTATCACTGTCAAGTAACGTGTGCTCTACACAGTGTGCTGTACTTTTGTACGACTGGCGGTGCAGTAGGTTTGTGTGTGCCCGCATCACCACAAACACACGAGTAGTGCATTGTGCTCTGGCCTTACAGTGGCTGTGATACTATAGTGATAGGAATTTTTCAGCTCCATCATAATTTATGGGGCCACTGTTGTCTATTCAGTCTGTCAACTGAAACGTCATTATGTGGAATCGAACCGGCAACTTTCACTTTGTGGGACAGTACTCGACCAACTGAGCCACAGCGGTCAGGGCTTCGGAGAGGGGGTCAGTTTTGATGTTCCTTAGAGTTAGCTGTTTTGCATATCCTGGGCTGAGGGAGCAGGTGGCACAATCGGACAGCTTCGGGAGGCCTTGAGAATCTTCCTGCCCACGCAGCCCTCCTACGCGGAAGATGGGTGTCCGGGAGCCATTGGCCTCAGCATCAGCTGCCTTTTCCTCTCTGCTAGGTGTTCGTCCGCAAGCTCCGGAAGGCCTATGGGAAGAGTGAGTGGAACACTGTGGAGCGTCTGAAGGACAACAAGCCCTACTACAAGCTTGACCACATTGTCAAGGAGCGGTGAGTTGGGGGCTCAGTCTGAGCACTGGGGATACAGTGGGGAACCAGACCAAGACTCTGCCCAGGCTGCTGGCATCCTGGTGGAGGAAGCAGACCAAAAACCAAACTGCCAAATTTCTATAATGATTGCAAGTCATACTGAGTGCCATGAGGGATGCCAATTGTGGGCAGAGAACTGGGGGACACATGTAGTCACAGGTTTGTCAGAGGAGAAGCACAGTCCAAGCAGAGGCCACAGCAAGTGCAAAGGCCCTGGTGTAAGAGAGAGCCAGAGTCCTGGGGAATGCATACCAGGTGTGTGGTCAGACCTGGAGGATATGGCTGGATATCTGACCTTAACTATTCCTTGCCCAGCATTCTCAGCAGTCCCACTCATTCGTTGTCTGAATCGGTGGTTCTTAACCAGGGGTGAGAATGACTTGGATGGGAGGTCTTCTGGTTTTTAGTGAGTAGAGGCCAGGGATACTGCTAAACACATTATAGTGCATAGGACAGTCCCCACAACACATAACAAACTTTACACATAACAAAACATTAAAGTGCTGACATTCAGAAACCCTGGGCCAGATGAATGTCCATCCGCTCTTGGGGGCTGATGGTTCGGAACACTTAACTTCAGGCTAGATAGGCGTGGCTTCCCTGAGCCAGCCCAGCCCTGGGCTAGTGAGGGAGGTGCCTTGGCCTAGGAGCTCGACAGCTGGTGTTCTCACCCACCCCCACAGCCCATGAGTTGGGTGGCCCGAGAACAGTTTCTGCTCTGAGCAAGTCCTCCCCTGTGACAGAGAGATCAGCATAGCTCCTGTCCCGACTGTGACACAGCTGTTGTGTGGAACAAGTGAAAATAAATGCACAAGAAAACAGCAAGTGTCTGGATTCTTGCACACACCTGGAGCCACTGTGGTCATGGTGTTCCCATTCCATGTCACCCCTTCCCCTCCCCCCATCTCCTTAACCATTGGTTAAGAAAGAAAAGCAGGTGGCTCAGAAATGGTGCTGTTTCTACAAAGGGCCTGGTTTGGTGTGTTTGCCTGGGAGGTGGAGAGTGAGGGAACTCCAAGGCACTGGAGAGGGCCAAGCGAGGCTCCGGCCTGTGCGCCTGGAAACCAGCTGCTCTCCTCCTGTTGTCTTGCTTAAAGTCCCTGCAGCCTTTCTTCCATCTTGGTCTGGGTTTGAAGATCTGGCAAACTCCTCCTGACTCATTTTCAGTAAGTGATGCCATCCAGGGTTGGAAGGACTTGGCCATCTCTGGTCCTGTGGTTTTCAGAGAGTCCAACAGAACCCTTTCTGCACAATGAAGCTTCCTGGAAGGTAGCGTGGATGCCAGAGACTTTGACAGCTGCTCTCGCCGAGAGAGGGAGACTTGAAGCCTTGTCCGTCTGCTTGTCCCCAGATATTTCCAGGAAGCTGCAAGAGCCCAGTTTTAAACCAACAGTGTGGTCCAATATTGTCATTTTCCAAATGAAACCGCTGGGATGAAGCAAAACAAAGTGAACCACCCTGGGTCACAGCTGGGACAGGATTTCGGGTGTCAGTACTTGTACTCAGTGTCCTCCCCACGACCTGCACCTCTCTCCCTCAGCGGGGACGCCACCTGCTAGTGGATCCTGCCAAGAAGGCTCGTTCCCATCAGCTTCCTGACTTACCACAGGATTTCTGGAAGTACATTATTGCTTTGGCTCTTCCTGGCCAGGACCAAGTTCCAGCATTCTTACTGTCTGGTTCTAATTGGCTCTGTAAGCCACACAGAGGTCTAGGTGATGAGAAACTGGACAACCCACTCTGGTGACCAGTGGCCATCCGTGCTGCTGAGGACAGGCATGCCCCCGCCCTCCACGCTGGCCCACTAGGGCAGCATCACATTTTTCTGCTTTCTGTCTTGGACCTCCAGACAGATTTCCTCTCATCTGAAGGTTCCACCTTGAAAGAGAGAGAGCCTTCGACTCAGTCTGCCCTCATTGACCACGACGTGTGGAAGTGGGTTGAGGCCGAGTCCTTGGTTTGCAGTGGGTGCCTTGGGGACTCTGTCGGGGTTTCTCTGAATTTCAGAGCTAAATGGGCGTGTTCTGGCTCCATGGTTCCTCCCAAAGCTGTGGGGAAGCTGGCACTGCCTGGCTTTATGGTCAGGAGGTGGCAGTGGCAAGGCCTGGCTTGGAGAACGGGGCCTCCAGGGTGGCCCATGGCTGAACCTACAGGTACTGCTCTTCTGGCGACGCAGGTACCCCACGTTCATAGACGCCCTTCGGGACCTGGACGACGCCCTCTCCATGTGCTTTCTCTTCTCCACTTTCCCACGGACCGGCAAGTGCCACGTGCAGACCATTCAGCTGTGCCGCAGGCTCACTGTGGAGTTCATGCACTATGTCATCGCCGCTCGGGCTCTGCGCAAGGTGAGCTCAGGGCAACCTGGCAGGGCCCCACCTGTCTCTCCCTCACTGTCCCCTTGGTGTTCACCATGCTTTCCTCCCCTCCCCCCAGGTCTTCCTGTCCATCAAAGGCATTTACTACCAGGCCGATGTGTTAGGGCAGCCCATTGTGTGGATCACGCCCTATGCCTTCTCCCACGATGTGAGTGTGGCCATGGGGAGGGGCTTGTGATGGGCTGTTCTTCTGGCTCCTAGACAAATAAGGGCAAATGAGCAAAGGGGGGGTTTTGCTGTCCTGCAAAATCCAGTGTGTGCTGGGTTCCTGAGTGTTGGCTTGGGGTGTGGGGACAGCGTCATAATAAGAACTTGGGCCAGCCTGGCTCCAGCGTCCCCCAGTTGGTGGAGCTTGAACATGTTCCTTCACCTCTCTGTGCCTCTCTGTTTATGATGTGCTTTCACCTTCTAAGCATTGTTGTGAGGGTTTCAAGGTGCCCTTTGGGGAGCCGAATGAATATTGAGTGGCTGCTGGGGTCTGGACCATGGCCAAGTCCAGCCCTATTCTCCCACCCGCTGGGGTCCTCATCCTGCTCTGTTGCTGGCAGCTGCCAGACCTTGGCCAAGCTGCTTTGCTTAACTCCTCAGCTTCCTCCACTCCCCCATCCACCATGCAGGGCTGGGGGGCTGGGGACATTGGGGAGGGTGGACATGAGGGAAGAATTTAGTGTGTGGCACTATTTCTTATTTATCTTCTTTTAGACTGAAGTTTTTGGCAGAGTTCCATGGAGAGAAATCCTGGTTTTGCCTCCTTGTGAGGGCATCATTAGTGTCTAGTCCCCCACAGGGTCTCAGCCAGGCTCAGTACCTGACTTGTCATTCTGTGGGCCTGCATCTGGCCCCGTTTCCTGCTTGTGCATTGGCACCTTCAGTGGAGAGCAGACGCACCAGCCTGACTGGACAGTGGGTCTGCTGCCAGGTTATCAGGTGCTGCAGGGCAGAGCCAGGCTCTGGGCTCTTCTCCTCTACCCTGGGCTGGTGGGGGTTCGAGGGCCAGAACCACTCTGAGTGCCAAGCAGCGATGATGGCTGTGCAGGCTGCAGCCTGTATGTGGGCGGGAGGCGGGCTTGGCCCTCAGCAGTCCCTGTTCCCACTCCTTGGGACAGGCGTGCGTGCCAGCACCCGTGGGTCTTTCCTCTTCCCTTTTCTGTCCCTCCTCTCCTCCTCCTTCCTTCCTTCCTGCCTCTCCACCCTCCCTTTCCTCCTTCCTCTCTGGCCCTCCTGCTCCTTCCTCCTCTCTGTTGTCCCACCCCCGTGCTGCTCAGACTGGGCTTTGTGTGTCCTCCAGGGGTGAATAGGGCCCTGTGGAGGCCAGCCTCCACACAGCTGGCATGGGGGAGGGGAACCGCCGCCTCTTTCTCCTTCCTCCCTGGCCAGCTCACTGCCGCTACTTCCTCTCAGCAAGAGGATGGAGGATCGGTACTGGGTTGTAGGTGAGGCCCTGATGTGTCCCCTCCCCCTTAGTGACAGTGTTGGGCTCCTCAAAGTAGGACCCAGGCAGGTGGGGGGAAACCCCACTCAACACTGTGCTGTAGGAAATGGAGTAGGTGCCCAGATGTGTGCCAGGCCCATCAGGGGTCCTGTAGATGCTTTCAGAAGGACAGAGGTGTAAGTATGGCCACGCTGGGGTGCCTATTGGCCCCTGTGCCCCCGTAGCCAGGTCACTGCCTGCTGGCAGGATGGAAAGTCACAGGCACGCCCAGCACAAAAGGGATGTGATCATTACTGATTTTGACGTTGCTTGGCACGTCCTCCTGTCCAGGTCCCAGGGGTCAGCAGGGCTGGGCTAGCCTCGCTGGTTGTGGGGGACAGTGCTCCTCGAGTCGCGGTGCTCTGGGTTGGCTCTCAGATCCTTGCCCTGTTTTGCTTTATCATCTCCTCAGGGGCTAAGGGGAGCCCTTTCTGCTCGCCATTTCCCCAGAGCTCCCCGGGGCTGAGTCAGGCAGCTGCCCTAGCCTGTCCTGTGTGCTCGGGTCGTGCCTCCGTTTCTGCTTGGGTCTGAGTCTGGGTTACTCAGTTCTGAATATCTGTCCCAAGGCTCCTGCCAGAGCTTAGGCCAGCAGTGCTGCTAGGCTCTGGGAGTATTGTCCCCTGGGCACTTGTGGGCTAGTGCCAGAGAAAACATTGAATGAAGGTGGTGGGGTGGGTAACGGAAGGCATGGGCTCTGACCAGACTGGTCAGGGAAGGCAGCTTCTGCAAGGACAAAAGTCTGAGCAAGAATTGGGGGTCGGGGGGGCTGCCAGTCCTGGGAAGAGCACGACAAAGGCTTCCCTTTGCTCCCTTCTAGATCCCCCTACACGGTTTGGGGATCCAGCACCGGCTTCCAGGACACCCCTAACCCTTGGGACTCCTGTCCAGAGCCTCACTGGTGTCGAATGCTTCTGGGTGGGAACACGCCATACAGCCCCTTTTTGTGGGGCAGAATCTCAAGGCAGAGCTGCCCTGGAAGAGTTTTTCACCTTGTGTGGGTTGTCATTGTCATCTCTACACCTACCCTGCTGACATGCCTTCTGTGCCCCCCAGCACCCAACAGACGTGGACTACAGGGTCATGGCCACCTTCACCGAGTTCTACACCACCCTGCTGGGCTTTGTCAACTTCCGCCTCTACCAGTCCCTCAACCTGTACTACCCCCCCAAGGTGAGGCCCAGCCCGGTGCTTCCTTCTCCCTGTGCAGGGCCACAGCCCTTCTCTCCCCACACGGGGGCAGGGGCTGTGGGCAGCCGCTTCCTCTGACCTCCCCCTGCCTCCTAGCTCGAGGGTCAGGCCCACACAGAGGTGACGGCCCATGAGGACAGCTATGCGTTGGACTCTGAGAGTTCTATGGAGGTGAGAGAGGCTTCCAGGGCATCAGCCCATGTCCCCCGGAAGGGTGGCCCAGGGTTGGTCATGGCTACATCTGTGGTTTCGGGGCTTCCCTCAGAACCCAAACCCACTGATACCCTAGAACTGTCTGTCACCGCTGCTTCTGCCCCACCTAGGCCACCCCCTCATTTACCGCCCCCCCCCCCCCCCCCCCACCGCTAGCAGCAGCCCTGCAGTCCTGCTTCTTTTCCGTAGAAACTGGCAGCCCTCAGCGCCAGTCTGGCCCGTGTCATGGTGCCTGCAGAGGAGGAGCCTGAGGTGGACGAGTTTCCTGCTGACGGGGTGAGGGCTGTGCTGCCTTCCTGAAGGAGCAGGCGGGGGCGGGGGTGTTGGGACTGAGGCATCTGGAAGGAAGCTGGGGCGGGGGCAGTTCCCCTCTAACCCCTGCCCTGCATCGGGGGTGTGGGCACAGCTGACAGCCCGAGGCCTGGGCCCTTTCTCTGTAGGAGATGGCGGCGCAGGAGGAAGACCGCAGGAAGGAGCTGGAGGCACAGGAGAAGCATAAGAAGCTCTTTGAGGGCTTGAAGTTCTTCCTGAACCGCGAGGTGCCCCGTGAGGCCCTGGCTTTCATCATCAGGTAGGGGGGTCGGCAGCGCGGCTCTGCCACACGCTGGGCTGGGTCTTGCTCTGCGCCGGGCAGCCATGGACGCCCACCGATGACTTCGGGATGGTGTCAGCATCCACTTCTTAGGGTGTCGCGAGCGTTCAACAAAATGGTGCTTGGAAAGCGCCCGGCACACCCCGAGCACACAGGAAGGGTTCATCAGGGTGCAGCCGGCATCACTTTCTCACCAGCTCAGGGCAGCATGGGGGATCCTGGGGTGAGGAGGGGACGCTTGTGTCCTAGGAGGCTGAGCTTGGGGGCCAGTAGGTCCCAGTGCAGGCACCTCATGCCTGAGTACTTTCGTGGGCTCCCCTTGTGCCTGTAGGAGTTTTGGAGGGGATGTGTCCTGGGACAAGTCTGTGTGCATCGGGGCCACCTATGATGTCACAGACTCCTGCGTCACCCACCAGATTGTTGACCGGCCCAGGCAGCAGACGCCTGTCATCGGCAGGTAGGCCCCCAGGGCCCTCGTCTTCCTCTGCCTGTTTGGGGTTCTGAGTGCGCAGGTCTGTCTGAAGGCCTCTGCGGGTGTGGTGGGGCCTTGGGCGGCCCCCCTGACCCCTCTCTGCCGCCCCCCTGTGCCAGGTACTACGTGCAGCCGCAGTGGGTGTTTGACTCTGTGAATGCCCGGCTCCTCCTCCCTGTGGCAGACTACTTCCCTGGGGTGCAGCTGCCCCCACACCTCTCACCCTTCGTGTCAGAGAAGGAAGGAGATTACGTCCCCCCTGAGAAGCTGAAACTGCTGGCCCTGCAGCGGGGAGAGCACCCCGGTGAGTGCGAGGGGCAGGGCAGGGTGGGCAGGCCCTTGTGTGTTGCTCTTTTCCCCTGAGCCTCGGCTGGCTCTTTCCCTTGCTGACTACAAAGGCGGCAAGCTCCCGAGAGCAGGGCCGCAGGGGCGCAAACCCCTTCAAACTCACCGTGGGCTGAGGTGCAGAAGAAGAGAGTGCCTGTCCCCTACAGTGAGGAGCTTCTGATGTTCAGAGTAACCGAGCAGAAGGGCGGTTCACATAGGAGGCAGGCATAGCTCAGGAGTGGGGAGTGAGTCCTGGCATTTCCTCTGAAGGCATCTGGGACTGTGGGGAGAGGTGCCAGAGTGGGGCACGGTTGGGACAGCCCTGTACCACCTTTGGAATGTCCCCAGGGCTGAAAAGGGTGGGCGCTGGCATCAGTTCTTGCCTGGCCAGGGAAAGAGCGGGCTCCCAGGGCGTTCAGAAGCCATTGGCTATTTATAGGAAATTTGAATGAATCTGAAGAGGAGGATGAGGAGGAGGAGGAGGAAGACAATGACGGTGATGGTGATGAAGAGGGAGAAAATGAAGAGGAAGATTTGGAGGCTGGTTCAGAGAAGGAGGAAGAGGCCCAGCTGACAGCTCTGGAGGAGCAGAGGATGGAGGGGAAGGTAGGGGGAGCTCACCGGGGCGTGACTGGGAAGCAGCCCGTTGGCCATCTTGGTGCCAGCCCTGGCCCAGAAGGGCAGGAGCCGGGGGATTGGCAGGGGTGGGTGTGGGGGCCTGCATCCCCAGCATCTACCCTGTGTTCCAGAAGCCCAGGGTGATGGCGGGCACCGTGAAGCTGGAGGACAAGCAGCGGCTGGCCCAAGAGGAGGAGAGTGAGGCCAAGCGCCTAGCCATCATGATGATGAAGAAGCGGGAGAAATACCTCTACAACAAGATCATGTTTGGCAAGAGGCGCAAAATCCGTGAGGTGAGTTCCTGCTGTCTGCCAGGTGTGGCCACACAGGTGACCTTTGAGGCCAGCTGGCTCTCCTCTGGGCAGATGGGTCATCACCTAGCCTTTTTCTGCGGTCGCCCGCCTGGCCTCAGAGGCCCGCACCCAGGCCTCTGTGGCACCAGGCGCTCTCAGCTGGGATCTCTTCGGGGCTTTGGTGTCCCTCCTGCCCTGGCCGCTTCTGAATCTGCTCGGCCCGGGGGCAGGTCTTTCCCAGGAGACCCGGCCTGCTTTGATGAAGGACCCTTCAACCTAAGTGCCTAAAGCAGGGAGGCCTATGAGAGTTTTTAGTTAAGCTTCTGTTTTGTTTTGGGGGTTTTTTGTGTGTACAAAGCCACATATGTGCATTGTAAAAAGAAAAAAATTAAAAATGAAAGTTCTGCGTAAGTCTTGAACTCTGCAATGGATGGCTAGGAAGTGGCTTGCAGGCCTGCCCTGGGGGTGATCTGTAGTAGCAGCCCCGCAGGTTTCTTTTGTGCGTGTAATAACACACATCATTTCTGGACGTCAAGCTACATAAAGAGTTGAGCAAAAGTAGGTTTACCATCGTGAGTACACAAACCAGAGTTTATTCTTGTGTTATTGCTTGTTAGTTATTATTTTCCACACGAACAACTGTAAACCTACTCTTGCCATACCGTGTATTGGTTGTTTGGCATATTTTCTATTTAACCACAGCACCTGTTTCCTGCTGATAGGATTATATTGTTTTCCATTTTTAGTCATTTTTAGAAAACACGCTTGAGCTGTCCCTGCCTACCTCCCAAAGTCTCTATAGGGTTAATTCTTAGGAATGTAACTGCCAGGTTGAAAGGCCTACCTGTTTTGTAATAGATACTGCCAGATGGGCCTGGGGGAAGACCATTTCAGCCCGACCTCCTCGGCACAGCTCCTAGTGAAGGCTTGAATGGTACCCAGCTTTCCCAAGGGGAAGGGGTAAATGGGGCAGTTGCTTCCAGCCCTGAGAGCCAGGGATCCTCCTAACTCACTGTGGGCCCAAAAAATAATAGTTTTAAAGACAAAAGTGAGGGCTTGTTTCCTCACCTGAGGCTGTTCAAATAGATTTGTTGTTCCCCATGGCAGTTGTCTGTTAACTTTTCTGGCAGCTCTGCTTTTAAGGTATGTCCTCGAGTAGAAGAAGGGCGGAGTCTCTTTCCCCCAGCACAGATTGATTTCCCCTTGTCTTCCTCATAGGCCAACAAACTGGCGGAGAAGCGGAAAGCCCATGATGAGGCCATGAGGTCTGAGAAGAAGGCCAAGAAGGCCAGGCCAGTGTGAGTGGCAGCAGCCTCTTGACGGGCCAGGCCAGCTCTGAGCAGCTGGACTTGGCACAGGCAGGCAAGAGGACCCGGGCTTGGCGGCAGGCTGAAGTCCCAGAGTCTCTTCTGTTTTCGTTCCCCTCCTCCCCCCGCCGGCCCTGGTCTCCTCTCATGCTCTCTGGCTGGGCCCATGGACAGCCCCGGCCTCCCTTGGATGGAGCTCTAGCAGAGAAGAGGTGTCTGTGCCCAGCCCAGCAGTATCCCCTAGAGTGCAGTGATGTGGGGAGCAGGGTCCCCCCAGCCCTTCGCCAGTGGCTCCCATTCACCGTGGCTTTCACAGTGCCCCGCACACATGTGGTTAGACCCGGTTCTACCGGTATTGCAATGGGGGGATGGTGGGGAGTATTTGTTATTAAACGGCTGGAGTTTTGCAGCCAGTTGAACTCTGTTCATGAGCCTTCTTGTGGTTAGAGAAGGGCCACCTAGTGCCCTGTGCTGCAGGCTGGACAGGCCTGGGTATTTACAGAGAAGGGCCTGGGCACTGATCAGTTCTCTGGATGTCCATGGCTGCGAAGGTAGGCACAGAGGTTCTGGGCTGGGACCCTGCCCTTAGTCTATAGCCTAGCCCCTGCGCTTTCCAGACTCTGAACCTGCTTCCTCCTGTGTAAATTAGGGGTAGAAATTCTGGAGCCTGCTTCCCAGGGCCCTGTGGAGATGCTTCGTGATAGTTATGCAAACTCAGTGGTGTCCCGGTGTCTAACAAAGTGTGTGGCAAACCAGCTGTGGTTGTTACCGCCGGCTGCTTGAGTCAGCCCAGAAGGGTCAGCCGGTGCCTGAAGGGTCTTTGGGGCCTGAGCTGAGGGACCGAGCTTTACCTTGTGGGCTCCTGGGCAGAGCTGCCAAGTATCCCCCAGTATGGACATTGCAGCAGTTTGACCTGCTACCCTTGCTGGGTGGTCCTTACAGCTTCCCACCCACGCCTGACAGTGCCTCACAGAGGAACCAGGGCCAGAGTTGGGCTCAGAGTGGTCACAACCCCTCCCAGGTCCGGCAGGGAGTTTCTGAGGAGTCTCCCCAGGGTGCCTCAGTACATGGGCTGTCAGGAGCAGGCCCAGGGCAAGGAAGTGTGGGTTTGGAACCAGGTTCCGCCTTCCCCACAGAGAGGCACCTGAGGGAGGGCCTCGGCCCCCTGCCCCTCACTGCTCAGGCTCTGTGGACGTTTTCTGGGCAGTGGCTGCAGGCCAGACCTGTGGAGAGGGAAGGCGAGGTCTTGGGTGTGCTCTGGCTGAGGGAGCAGAGGCCTCAGGGCCCCCGTCTCTGCTGGGGGGAGGAGAGGGCTGTATTCCATGGTTCTGGTGGTGGGGCGGTGCCTCCACAGGCAGAGTCAGGACCCCTGGAGCCAAAGCCTACTGCCCTGGGGCGTGACTGTGGCCTGCCTGGGTGCATGTGCGTCCTGGGGCCGTGGCAGGGGCGCCAGGGCAGGGCTGGAGAGCAGGCCCATCAGATATGGAAAAATCTGGCAGCCATGCTGATGTGGAATTTTCCCCATTCCAGAGTCGCCCAGTAATGGTGGGGGCAGTGGGGCTATGACATGGCTCATGCCCCACTGGGCGTCCAGCTATTTTGTCACTGCCTACAGCTGGAGCTGAGCATTACATGGGGCTACAGACAGGCATTAGTCCCCACCCTCGGCCCTCTGGGGTGAAGAAGGGGAGCCCAGCTGGAAAAGGACGGATCCTGGGTGGGGGGTACCTGCATGCTGATGGCACTGTGCTCAGCCCTGATGGGTGCCCTGGAGAGGTGGAGTCACCCGAGACCAAGGGGCTGGCCAGTTGGAGATGAGTCCCTTGCCTGAGCTGTCCTCGGAAATTCTGGCACCACCCCCACATCTATATTTCGGAAGTCAAAAAGTGTGTCCCCAGCCTGCACTAACTGGAGCAGGCGACCAAACCTTCCACTGAATCCTCATCTAGCCGCCTCCTTCCTCCCAGAGCAGGGCTAGCCTCACCACCACCACGCCACCCCGTTTCCCAGGCACCCTCGAATCCCCTCAGAGCCTGGGAGCTCAGCCGAGCCTCGGGGTCCGGTGGCGGGACAATGGCCCCGTTGGCGCGCCTGAGACAAATGAGCCTTGTTGGGCCGCCGGCGGGGGCGCGATGCTGTCCCGGACGCGCTGAATGCGGCTTCTGTGCATCCTGGGCGCGCGTGGAAGGGTCGGGAGGGGACGGGGTCCCAGGCGCCCATTGGCCGTAGCGCAGGGGGCTGGGCAAGGCTGAGGGCCGCACCTGGCCGGAGCCCGCGCAGCGGCGTCGGGGGCGGGGCGGGAGCATGGCTCAGGCCCCGCGGAGCAGGAGGCTCCGGCGGGTACGCCCCGCCGCCTAGTAAGCGCCCGGGCGGCGCGGCCCGGGCCGAACCATCGCCAAGGCCGAGGAGAACGGGGACAAGGTACGTCCTGGGGGCCCAGCACCCACCGCCAGCTGACACCCTGGCTCAGTCTACTCCCTTGGGTCCCGACCCATACCATCCCAACCTCCCAACTGGGACTGCGCACCCGCCCAGACTCTCAGACCTCCCTGATGTGGAAGTGCTACACTGCAGCTCCAGGGTCGGGTGCCCCTTCCTGCTGACAGTGGCGGTGGGCACGCTGGAGCCAGGATGGCGCAGGGTGGTTCTCATCTTGCCTTAGGTTTCTTCCCCTGGGTCCCCATTTCTAGGGTTTTCCCAGTCACTGGACGTGGGATGGGGTGGAACTGGAGCTGGAGCTGGGCTGGAACTGGAAGTCCATTAATGATTAATCTTGGACACAGTAGCCTGTGCTCTGGAGGAGGAGGGGCAGGAATCTCCCCTCTTCCCACCAGGCCTCCCCCAGAAGGAGGGTCTGTCAGAACAGGGGCCTGGGGCCCGGTAAAGGATTGATCCCCTCTGCCTGGGGAAGGCCCTGTCCTGTAGCACAGAGGGGCCAAGGCCACCAAAGAGAGGCTTGGTAGGAATGGGACAAACCCTGGTCCCCTAGAAAATCCAACAGTTCCCCTGTTTTCTGGACCAGTGCCCAGGAAGGAGGACCAGCTTGGTACCAAGCCAGCACTTTGGTAACAGTGCAGAGCAAGACTGTGGCCCCTTCCCAGGGGGGACCCTCTCCTCTCCTTACCTGCCTAGAACGGGAGAGGTGATGTGTGCACATCTGGCTGCAGTGACCCACACCCGTGGGAGGAAGGGAGGTGACAGGCCTGACACCTGATCACCTGGGTTGCTGAGGTGACAGGTGCCATGGAAATCTTCAGAAGGACAGTCCAGTTGGGAGAATCCAATCTCCCTTTACCAAGGGGTGACCTGAGGCCCAGAGAGGGTAAGGCTGAGGGCAGGCCTGGGCCAGAGAAGCCCTGTGCTGCTGCCCTGCAAAGGAGACATCACTGCTGTCCCCATTATCCTGAGGGAAAATTGAGGCTCGGGGAGGTTCAGGGACTTGCCCAAGGTCACATAGTTCAAAGGCGGCTGAAAATCACAGGAGTCTTGCCCCAGCCTGCATCTCAGGATCGCAGCCCTGCTCAAGACTTCCGAATCCCTCTGGCGTCCTAGCCTCTTGGAGCTGCCTGGGCTGCCCCAAACTCCCGGCTCAGGATCCCATCCCCCTTACGTCCCTGGCTCCCAGCTCTGCCTGACACTCGCAGGGTGAGCAGGCTGCTACACTGGGAGCAGAGACAACAGAGCCCTGTCCCCAGCTGCCACCTGGGGCAGCGTTGTGCCCTGCTTCTCTTCAGATCCCCGCCTGAAGGAAGCGCCCTGTGGACGAAGAAGCCTGCCTGCTTCCCGCGCATCCCCTTGTCTGATGGGCACGGGTCTGATGTTTGAGAGCTTGGGTCCGATGCCCTGGTGTCACCCAGCGAGGGAGGAGTGTGTCCCCTTGGTCCCTCCCTCTCTAGGGTCTGAGGGACTGTGCGAACCACCCCAGTGAGAGAGGTTATTAACTGGGAGAATGATGGACAGATGGTGGGATCCCAGGGATGGCAGCAGGCTCTCGAAGGGCTTCTTGCTTTGCTTTGACTAGGTGAGGAATACGGACAAGCCCTTTTAGGAGCCCTGTCCTGCTTCAGACAGGAAGGACTGGACAAGCAGAGGTGCCCATGGGATCAGTGGGCAGGGGGCCGGTGGAATCACCAGGTGAGAAGTGACGGCTGGGAGGTAGTGGGGTCCCAGACGATACTTACTTTTCCTCCTGCTGGCTCCCTGGCAAAGGTGAGGTGTGGTTGCGCACCCCCACACCTGGTCCCAGAGGTGTCCTGACTTGCCATGTGACCTTAGGTGAGTCCTTCCCTATCTGTGCCTCAATTTCCTCAGGTACAAAATCTAGGGGTTAGGGACCTTGGATCTGCAGCCTCGGAAATATGGGTGCCTTTGAGGGGGGTGTGGCCTTCAGAAGTCTGCACTGGCAGGTCCTGCTTCTCCTGCATCTAGGCAGGGAAGACAATGCACTGAGGTGTGTGCAAAGGGCTGCATGTGCTTCATCCTATTTGGTCCTCACAGCAAGCCCCCGAGAGGGTGGCAGGATCCCCACTTTTTAGGAAACAGGCTCAGAGAGGGGAAGTCACTTGCCCAAGGTGGCCCAGCTGGGGAGTGGTGGAGCCAGGGTGTGTAGCCAGGGCATCTTGGCCCCCGCAGGAGCAGAGAGGCAGGTGGGCGGGTTCAGGGCATTGTGCAGAGCAAGTGCCCAGCACCTTTGAAAACCCTTTATATTGTTTCCTGTTTTTATGCAAACAAGCGCGTGACATTCCTTAAAAAAACATTTCAGTCATGCTAGAAAGTACAGAGAATGATATTACCAGCTCCCCCATACTCACCTCCAGGGTTCTCAGTAATTTTGGAGCCAATAAAGAAGATTGACTTCTTAGTTAACCTATGTGTTTTGTCACTCTACAATTAGAGCTGCTTTGGGGTGACAGAGTGCCATCAGGAGAGGTGGTGAATGTGCCCAGACGAGGCAGTGAAGCAGGAAGAGGTGTGAGCTTGCTTCCAGCTCTGACTTTGACATTTAGCCCCTCCACGCTTTCCTGAGCCTCAGTTTTCTCACCTGGCACATGGGCTAGCAGGTGATGCTGGGAGGGCCTACAGGGGTCGCAGATGTGCTTGCCACTTGAAAAGGTAGAGATAGGTGACCCTGCAAGATCAAAAACAGCTTTCTGAATCATCAAAGAACATTGGCCTCTTCGTAGTCAGGCCGGGGGCCCAGCTGGCAGCTGTTCCCCACACCAAGGGGGCCGTAGGAGCAGCATGCCGGGGCTGACAGTTTGGACATGGTCCTGGGAGCCAGCAGGTTGGGGTCCTGCTGAAGCGCCCCTCGGGGCCATCTCCCCTCTTCACTCCAGCAACGCATTCCAGAGGGGCTCCGAGTGAGGAAGCTTCCAGATCCTTGCAAGTCTCTGCCCCAAGTGCTCCTGGTCAGAGGGTCAACTTCTCCCATCTGAACCTTCACCTGTGCAGCCCACACTTCCCAGCCTCCCCTCTGTCCTGGGCCCTGCTGCCTCTTGCCCATTTGAGGACACTGAGGTTCAGAGAGGGCAGCATGTCTGCCATGGTCACACAGCATGGTTCAAACCAGCCACGTCCCTCTCCTCCTACAGCCAGAATGTCGTTTTTCAAAATGGAAATATCCTAATTTTTTGTTTTACCTTTTTCCCCAAGTAATACAGGCTGTTTGTAAAATGAAATTATATGTGTGTGTATGTGTGTACACACATATGTGTATATATATATTTCATTTTATTATATATTGTGGACATATAATTTTAATGAGGACATAATAGACCATGGGGTGAATGTCACTTAATATTTTTAACTATTTTCTATTGTTGCACATTTAGTTGGTTTCTAAATTTTGCCTTTTCTAAATAATACTGCAATGGAACATCTTTATGCTCCATCTGAGATCTTGTGCAAGATTATCTTCTTGGAACAAATTCCCACAAGTGGAGTTGCTGGGTCTGAGGATGGACACTTCTAGGACTATAATAGTTGCTGTCAAATATGCATTCTCTGCACAGTAGGGAGAGTCTTCTTGTTCTGCTCTTAGAGTCTCCTCCAGTGTCCCCAGGAGAGTCTCCCTAGGATACAGTGGAAAGATTCATGGGGACAGTGGTTCCACAGGATGTGCTGCAGCCAGTGGATTTGGGGGCCTTTTATCTGTGTCTCCCCGGGGGAAATCTTCCCCTTCCTGCTCCCATTAGTGCAAGTTCTTCCCCTCCCTTAGCCTTTCTCTTTTTCTGGTGACTCCTTTTTCTGGTGACTCCATCTGCTCCTCTAACCTCAGTTCCCGCCTCTGTGCGCCCATGGTCCCCATTCTCTGTCCCCTGAGATCTTCCTCTTGAGCTCCCAGCAGGGGACCCCACTGGTCCTTGCACAGCCTGCCAGCGTCTCATGCATTGTCGAGACTCAGCGTATCCTGACTAAAACTGACATTGCCCACTCAACCCTATGCTAAACCTGCTCCTTTCTTAGTGCTCCCCACTCAGGGACCAGCTCCACCCCCAGCCAGTGACCCCAACAGGGGTTCTTCCCTCCCATTCTCCACCTCCTGTCACTCACCAAGTGTTGCCCATGCTGTGGTTCCAGTCCATTCCCAGCCTTATTATTGGTTTGGATGCTTTCACACCTAGACAGCCAGAACAGCCATTGTCAAGGCCTGCCTGCTTCTCCCACTCCTTCTCCACCCCTATAGTTAATGTTTTGTCTAGCAGCCTGATGGGAATCTCATCTCCTCACTCGTCTGCTGAAGATGCTCCCAGGGCCCCATGTTGCCCACGGGACCCAGGCCAGATTCCTTAGCATGCTTCCCGAGGCCCTGCATGTCCTCCCAGCCCCTGCCCCCTTTCTGGCTGTGCCTCTAGTCTTCCCTGCCTGTCCCACAACCTCTGGCATGCACAGATACTGGACTCTCCAGCCAGACTAAGCATTCATTAGATTCTCTATTGCTCTGGGCCTTTGCACATGCTTTGTTTCCTGCCTGGCTCATTTTAGGGTAACAGGTGCATAGTTAATGCCAGCTGCTGTAACAGACAAGCCCCAAGTTTGAAAGGGTTAACACAAAGTCAGTGTAGTTGTCATTTTCATAAAATCGATTCCTGTGTTTGGTGAGCAGTGATGTGGAGACCCAGGCTCCTCCCACTTATAGCCCCTCCCACTTCCAGGTCCTTAGACACCATCCTGTTCATCCAGTGGAGGGAAAAGACCACAGAAGTTCTGCTCACTTACCCATCAGCTGTCGTTAAACTCATACCCATGGGCCAGAATTCAGTCACGTGAGGACACTGAACTGCAAGGGAGGATGGGAAACATACTTTAGCCATGCTCCCAGAGTTAAAAGGGAACTGACTGCCTTTGGAAATTGGAAAACATACAGCAGCTTCTGGCCCTGGAGACTCCCACCCCAGGAAGCCTCCCTGAGCCTGTCCCTCCCACCTTCCAGGCTGAATCAAGTGTTTAGTCTGCGTTCCCACAGCCCCACTGAAGTGTCCTCCATCACAACGCCCGCAGGCATCTGCTCCTTTCTCTGGGAGCCCGGCTCTGTGCACCTGGCAGCATGAGCCCCAGTGCCGGGCACAGTGCGGGTGCTCAGCAAATACCTGCGGGACGGATCAATTTAAAACTTGCTGTGGTCACAAAACAATGTCCACAGTCTATTGATATGTGGAAGAAAAGCAAGTTAAAAACAAAATTAGCTCCCCAAAAGAGGACCCTCCGATCATCTATATGCATATATAGACAGAAAAAAAAAATGTCTGGGGATGGACCTCTTCATTGTCTTCTTTATATTTTTCTGTAATTGTCCAAAGTTGTTTTTTTTTTCCAGTGAGCATGGACTGTTGTTATAATTAAGAACCGGCTAGAGATGACATCACGCGGGGGAGAGCCCTCCCTGGGGGCGCTGGAGGCACAGGTTCCGCATTAACTGCTCCCTACTCTGGAAAGCTTTGCTACACGTGGCTCTTCTTAACCTCACCTGTGAGCTTGCCTCCTGTTCAAGAGCTTGAGCTCCACGCCCCCCTGGATGAGGTTGTTAACCCCGTGTGACACTGGGCTTGTCACTCCCCCACCCCTGAGCCTCAGCTCCCTTCTCTATAAAGTGGGGGTGATAACAGGGACTTCTCGAGAGGATTATGGGGGTGGGTGATGCATGGGACTGGACTCTGGTCCACAATCCATGTTCATAAACCACCATCCTGGCTGTTTGGTGCCAGCTCTGCCCAGACTCATCCCACGCATCTGCCTTCAAGCTTGCTAAGCCCAGAAAAGAGGAAACAACTCTGCCTGTGCCTGGTCCCAATCCGGCACTCAGATCAGGACACTGGGCCTTCCTCATGGTCCTGTAAGCTCTGGTATTTCATGGGTGCTTGGGGGTGGGGGGCTGCTCCCAGGCTGGGCGGGGCTTTGGGGGAAGAGAGATCATAGCAAAGTGTCAGATGCCTGCTGCTCCCTGGGCGGGCTGGCAGCGGCTCAACCTATTGAAGTGCTCAGTGTGGGATAATGATTATTATTAATTGATGCTGACACTGGGGTACCTAGAGCCCTGCACCTGGGCCATGCTGGGGGCTGTGGGCATCATTGCTGAAGGGAGGATGCAGGGGGCTTTCCTGAGCACCTTTTGTCTGTGGGCAAAGCTGAGAGAGAACAGACCTAAACCCAGCTAAGAGTGGGGTGTGAGAGGTTCCAGCACCTGTGCTGAGCCCGAGGTACCCTCTTGTCTAGGGCCAGGCCCCCCTAAAACTGCCTCTTCCTGTTGAGACCTTAGGAAGGATCATTAGCATCCCTGATTGGCCCACATCCCTCCAGGCTCGTCCATGGCGACCTGTGCCGCCAGCCTCACGCGGGTGGGGGCAGGACAGGCAGGGTTCTGCACTGGTATCTCTGTGACGAAGGACTGGGAGCTCGGAGAGGTGAAATGTCATCAGGCTCACCCTCCCAGCCCTGGTCAGGTGCTCCCTCAAGGAGGCCTTCTGGGGTGATTTGCTCCATGTTTGGGGCTCTCCCAGAATTTAGACAAACCTTTCTCTGGTTGTGCCTCAGCATCTCTGAGCCCTGGAGTTTGGCAAATCCGCATTTGGACCCTGTCTGGCTGTCTGCCCTCTGCTAACTGTGTGACCTTGGACAGGTGAGCTCACCTCTCTGAGCCTTGGTTTCTTCACCTGGGGAGTGGGCTGACGGTGGTGCTTGACGCACAGGGCAGTGTTAAGCTAGCTGTGGTTCAAGGAGCAATTCGCCTCCCCACCCCAGTTGCCTCCTTGTCACTCCCAAGGCCTTCGAGCCTGTCCTGGGCTCACTGCAGGGCTCTGCAGCTGCTTGTGTCCTTGGCCCAAGGACACCAGGGACCTTGCTGAGCCCTTGGATGAAGGAGCTGCCCAGCTGCTGAGGTCCAGAGAAGGTCAGGGGCCACCCAGGGGGCAGAGGGTATACCTGCGGGGTACAGGGACATGCCACCTGCTATCCCCAGGGAGGGAACTCATGAATATTCACACCCCTGGAGTGGGAGGGAGCCAGCCAGCACACTACTGGGTGTCATTGGAGCGTTCCTGTTTCCCAGTGACCGCAGAGGCAGCCTGGGAGTCAGCCGTGGCTCAGGCAGGGAGAGGAAAGGGGTAGCCAGTCAAGAGCCAAGGTAAGTGCGTCTTCCTCTGCCCCTGCACAGAGGTCCCTGGGGGAGCAGGACACCCTGGGGCCAAGAGCTGCCCAGTGGTGATGCTCTCCTACAGGAGGCTCGCCATCTGGCTTCATTTGCCTGTGTGCACGCCGTGGGGGATGAGCCCAATTTCTCCTTCGTTCCCTGGAGGGTGCTGGTCCAGTCAAACTGGAGGATTGCTGGGCCTGCCCGGGGCCAGCCAGCCATGGGCATGGATGGAGGGCTGGGATAACCAGAAGGGCAGGAATAGATGGGAAGGACTAGGGAGGGGGGACCATCTGCCCTGGGACTGTCACCATTGTAGGCAGAGAAAGAAGGAGACCCACGTTCTAGTCCTGCCTCTGCTGCTTCCGTGCTGTGTGACCTTGAGGGTGGCCTTGCCCTCTCTGAGCCTCAGCCTTCCTGCTGCACTACCTTCCAGACTGGAGGCTGTGAGGCTCAGGCCACACAGATTGTCCTCAGGATCCTGTGGCTTTAGACCTGGGGCTGTCAGTGGCCTATAATCCCCCATCGTGGGCAAGTGGGCATCTACCTTGAAGGGCTGTGACTAGGACCTTGGGAGGGTGGTAATAATGATGATGATAACAGCGGCGGCAGCCCAGGTTCAGTGAGTGCTCTGTACCAGCCTTGTGCGGGTCCCTTGTGGGAGGCAGAGGGTCTGCACACCGCCCTGTGATGAAGGGAGACTTCGTACCATCATTTTGGAGAAGGAATTAAGGCCCAAAGAAGGGCACAGACCTGCCCACGGCAGACAGCAAGAGAACAACAGAGCTGGGATTCAAACCCAGGACCCTGGCCCCAAAGTGCTGGTTCCATGTGACTTTCACATGTGAGACTGACACATGTAGCTCTCACATATATGTTACCCCGGCCATGTTCTGCCCTGAGGGTCGTGAGAGATCATTTATCAAACATTCACCAGGTGCCAGGCTCAGAGAGCTCAGGGCTGAATCATCATCAGGCTTGCCTGCAGCGGGGCCTAGTGAATAGTGATAATAATCATTAATATGTATTGATCTCCACTTGTGTACATGCATTCTCTCATGGAAATCTCATAGCCTCCAAACTGTTTTCCCACCAGCCAGGCTCCTGCCTGCCAGCCAGCCCTCCTCTGGGCCTCAGTTTACCCAGGGCTCTGCCTGTGGTCACTAAGGGCTCTGTCTGCCCTGACCTTGCTGTTGTGTGTCCATTGTACACAGAAGGCTGAGGCTCGGAGAGGGTGAGCCATGTGCCCACGTTTGCAGAGGCCAGACAGGAAGGGAACCGCCAACCTTGGATGTCTCATGCTGCTGAGACAGGAGGGAGCAGCCACCAGGGCCCTCTCTGCCTCCCCGCCCTTGACCCTGGCTGCCCCGGCCCAGCCCACAGAGGCCAGACCCTGCTGTGCTGCACCTTAGCCTTCTGTAGTGGAACTTCCGGCTGCACACACCCTTCTTCCCCAGGGCTTGGGGCCGGGCCCAGGACGTGTCAGGCAGGGGCTGCCTGCACGAAGCTGGAGGCAGCACGTGGAGGCTGGCAGACCTGGGTTTGTGAATTCCAGCCCCGAACCTTGCCTTGCTGAGTGACCCCGGGCAAGTCTCATCCCCTCCCGGAGCCTCGGTTTCCTCATCTGCAAAATGGGCATGGCAGTGGGGTCTGCCTCCTAGGATAGCTGAGTGGAGTCAGTGAAATGCCCTGGAGAAGCCCCTGCCCAGCACCTGGCTCATACTAGGGGCTCAAAAGTGACACCAGAAGGTGTGGTGGCCCAGCACGGTTTGAGGAAGCCCAGTGGGAGAATGAACTAGTGACTGAGTGAGGCAGTGATGGAGGCTGGGGAACATCCTGGGCGGGGCCAGGCAGAGCCTGATTGATGGCTCTGGGAGGCTGGTCTGCCCCCTACTGCCTGGCTTTTGCTCAGAGCTTCTGCCATCAACTTCCACGGGTTCCAGAAAGTACCCTGGTGAGTGGAGCCGCTCAGGTTGTGGGGGGTGGGGGTCTGGGGATTTTCTGAGGGCAGGAATCCTAAACCCTCCCCATTTTAAAGTCAGAGCTTGGGACTGAGCTCTGAGGCTGTGGGACTCTCAGGGCTTAGGACTGTGTCTGAGGCTGTGGCCTGACCCAGGGCTCTGTCCTGTTTTCCCCGGGGCCCCCAGGGAACAGAAGGCCCATGGGGGCACTTGAGGCATGGTGCAGGTTTGTACTTGGGGGCGGGGAGTTGGAGAAGGGGAGTTGCAGCCACTGCTTGTTTAGGGGGCCCACCCTGAGGGTGACGAAGACAGGCCCAGACAGACATCCCAGGCGCTGCGGAGGGGAGCAGCTAACCCAACCCTCTCTGTGTTTAGTTACTTTGTATTAGCCTCTTTGCCTGCCCCGTCTCAGGAAGAGCCAGTGAGAGGGGCTACCAGCTCCATATTTTACAGATGAAAGTGGAGGCTCCAAAGGGTTCCTGTGATTGAGACACAGGACTGGGGCTTCCAGAGCCTGAGGCCAGCACCTCTCTTCATCACCCTCAGGGTGGGCCCCTGAATAAGGAGTGGCTGCAACTCCCCTTCCCCAACGCCCCCCTCGCCCCGCCAAGTACAAACCTGCACCAGACCACCCCAGGTGGCTTATCCCACCTCACAAGCTCTCTGACCTATTATTTAAATATATTAAATACATTTGATTGTCTTTCTAATCAATAAGGTCAGACATGCCCCTTTAAAAAATGCAACCACTGCCCTGGCTGGTGTAGCTCAGTGGATTGAGCACTGGCTGTGAACCAAAGGGTTCCTGGTTCGATTCCCAGTCAGGGCACATGCCTGGGTTGTGGGCCAGGTCCCCAGTAGGGGGCATGTGAGAGGCAACCACACATTGATGTTTCTCTCCCTCTCTTCCGCCCTTCCCCTCGCTCTAAAAATAAATAAAATCTTTAAAAAATGCAAGCACTGCAGAAATGAGAACTATAGAAAAATATTTCTGCGTGTACCCCTCCCTCAGCTTCAAAGAGGATACCACTGTTAAAATGTAAAATACTGCCCCCCAGTTGAATCTGTCCGGGTTCCCTGTGCGTTTTCTCATACATGTACGCGGATCTGTGGGCTCCGTGCTCTGGAAATCACGGTGTGTTTTTGAGCCAGGCCCCTTAGCTCTGCCTTGTTTTTCTAAATGGGTACAAGCGACTCCTTTTGGAAATGGGTCATCGTTTGTGTAATGGCCCTTGCTGATGGAAGCTAAGGTTATTTCCAACTTTTTTGTTTTTCTGACCAAGCTGCCATGAACAACCTTGCACGTGGGACTTTGCCCAAGCGTTTCCGTAAAATAGTTGGCATTCGGAGAGCTTGCAGTTCCCTCCCCTGACAGAACGCCCTCCAGAAACTCTCCTACACTCTTGTCCACCCCGAACTCGTCTGCCGTGCCCGTCTGAGTGAACAGAGACATACCGTTGTCACGGGGAGGCCACGTTCCCTCTTGCATAGATTCTCCCTCTGCTGATCGCTTCTTTATGTCCTTCCCTGTGCGGAGAAATTTCTGGATGATGAGCAGAGGACACCGGGCGTGTTGTGGCTGGTGGGTGGGCCTGAGTGCCCCTTTTCCGGGAAGGGTCTGTGGGTCTCTCCAGTGACTTTTCCAGAAGGAAGTATGTGGGGTTCTCCTCCAGGCAGGTATTTGTCCTCTGCCCCCAGGGACAGTGGTGACGTGCCAATGGGAATAGTTATGGGGCAGCACCCGTAACCTCCTGTGGCCTCAGGGGCCCAGGGCCCCGTGCCCCATGTGCCAGAACAGGAGTGGAAAGTTTTGTGCCTCAGCCTTGCAGCTGAGGGGAGGTGGGCAGGCCCCCTGAGTCCCAGCTCTCTCCTGGGCCCATCACAGCTCCCACCTCAGTCCCCTTGCTAATAGGGTTGCCACCCGAAAACCGTCACCAAACAAAAAACCAGGACACCCAGGTACATTAGGTTTGTAGATAAACTCCAAGTAATTTTTAGTGCAATATTTGGGACAGACTTATACTAAAATCAATGTTGTTGTTTATCTGAAATTCAAATTTACCTGGGCAACCCTGCCTGCTGGCAATGGGAGAGGAGGTCAGTGTGGGCCGAGGCCTGGCTGGCTGTTTGACCTGCGCCTTCTCCTCCCTCACTCTGAGCCTTGGTTTCTTCCTCTGCCTCCCCTACAGACCCGGGGGCCAGTGAAGAGATGAGGAGCCTCAGCTTGTCACTGGGCAGCTGGGAAGGGCGGCCCGGGGGCGGTGGGAATGGCCGGAATTTGAGAGGTGTGGGATTCTTAGCCTCCCCCTCTCCCTGCAGACAGCCCTGGCCCCAGGCCTGGGGGGACGGGCAATGGGACAGGGGCTTCTTTTCCTTCTTAGTGAATTATTTCAATGAAGCCAAAAAAGGTGTGAAAAGTAAACTAATGAACATACCCACTCCCCACTCAGCTTAAAAATTAACACTGAACCAGGCAGTGGAAACTTCTGCCTGCTGCACTCTCCAGCTTCGCCCTGTGTCTGCTTTACCAGCCATCTCTGTCCCCAACCTGTCATTGTGTCTCTCCACGTGTTTATCTCTCTGCCTGGACCTTGCTGGGGGGCCACAGAGTTGGCAGAGGCAGGGCCCAATATCAAAGGCCGCCCCTCAACCCTGCCGGGCCTGGGGCAGTGGTGGGCACTCCTTGGGGCCGGCTTTCTGATGCTTGCTCTGCTCCGTGCTCCCCGCAGGTGTCTGAGATGCCGCTGCCTCAGAGGAGACGCTGGGAGTCCATGGCCAAGGGGCTGGTGCTGGGAGCGCTCTTCACCAGCTTCCTGCTGCTGCTGTACTCGTACGCGGTGCCCCCGCTGCACGCCGGCCTGCCCTCTGCGTGAGTGGCCCCCCTGGGCAACCAAGGGGTGGGGGTGGGGGTGAGGGGACACCCTGCACCATGCTATGCTGGGCAGAAATCCCACTGAGGACAGAACTCACTGTGTACCCTGGGTCTCAGTGTCCTCACCTGTGAAGTGGGTATAATAGCAGAGCCTGCCTTACATGGCATGAGAATCAGAAAACACCGTCTGGGTGCAGGGTTTGGATTGGCATCATCTGACGCTCCAGAGGGGCTGGGAAGTGGGGGTGGCTTGTCTAAGAGTACTCGACTAGCACAGCACCTCCATTCAAACTGGGGTCTGTTGGCTTCCAAGCCTGGCTCCTAACCAGGAGGCTCTCCCACCTCCCCATGGGGCTGCTCAGCCCAGGCCTGGCGCAGCCTGTGCCCTTGGTTAGGTGGTATTAAGTTGAACTAGAGGAAATTACTGATAACTGACCATTTCTTGTCAAAGACTGACCATTTGGGCCCTGGCTGGTGTAGCTCAGTGGATTGAGTGCGGGCTGGGAACCAAAGGGTCCCGGTTCGATTCCTAGTCAGGGCACATGCCTGGGTTGCAGGCCAGGTCCCCGGTGAGGGCCATGTGAGAGGCTACCATACATTGCTGTTTCTCTCCCTCTTTTTCTCCCTCCCTTCCCCTCTCTCTAAAAATAAATAAATAAAATCTTTAAAAACAAACAAACAAACAAACAAACAAAAAGCCTGACCATTTGGGCCTACAAAATTTCATGTGGTTCAGCCTAATGACAATTCCCGATAAATGTTCGAGGACACGGTGGCCACAAGTGAGACAAGAACCAGCATGCCTCTCACTCTGACCTCACACCGACTCCACGAATAGAGTCTGCCGTGTTCCTCACTTCATAGATGAGGAACGTGAGGCCAGAGAGGCCACACCCCCGGCCCAGGCATTGTAGCCTGGGTGGAGGCCCGTCTGGGTCCCGTCCTGGCTTCCTCCCACCACTGTCCCCAACAAACCTGCTGTCTAGAGCACAGGGCCCGAGGTTCTGACCCCTGGGCCTTCAGCCCCTGAGCCTCTCCCCACCACTCTGTGCCCAGCAGGACCCCGGAAGGTGTTGCATCCTGCTCCCCAGCCCCAGGCGAGCCAGAGACAGCCACCGCTGCAAATGGCTCGTCTGGAGGGTGCCAGCCACGGCGAGACATTGTGTTCATGAAGACACACAAGACCGCCAGTAGCACGCTGCTCAACATCCTGTTCCGCTTCGGCCAGAAGCACGGGCTCAAGTTCGCCTTCCCCAATGGCCGCAACGACTTCGACTACCCGGCCTTCTTCGCCCGCAGTCTGGTGCAGGACTACCGGCCCGGCGCCTGCTTCAACATCATCTGCAACCACATGCGCTTCCACTACGAGGAGGTCCGGGGCCTAGTGCCCCCCAACGCCACCTTCATCACCGTGCTCCGTGACCCCGCCCGCCTCTTCGAGTCCTCCTTCCACTACTTCGGCTCGGTGGTGCCCTTCACCTGGAAGCTTTCGGGCCAAGACAAGCTGGCCGAGTTCCTGCAGGACCCCGACCGCTACTATGACCCCAACGGCTACAACGCCCACTACCTCCGCAACCTGCTCTTCTTCGACCTGGGCTACGACAGCGGCCTGGACCCCAGCAGCCCGCAGGTGCAGGAACACATCCTGGAGGTGGAGCGCCGCTTCCACCTGGTGCTCCTGCAGGAGTACTTTGACGAGTCCCTGGTGCTACTCAAGGACCTGCTGTGCTGGGAGCTGGAGGATGTGCTCTACTTCAAGCTCAACGCCCGCCGCGCCTCGGCCGTGCCCCGCCTGTCCGGGGAGCTGTACCAGCGTGCCACGGCCTGGAATGTGCTGGATGCCCGCCTCTACCGCCACTTCAATGCCAGCTTCTGGCGGAAGGTGGAAGCCTTTGGGCGGGAGCGCATGGCCCGCGAGGTGGCTGTCCTGCGACGTGCCAATGAGCGCATGCGGCGCATCTGCATCGACGGGGGCCACGCTGTGGATGCCGCCGCCATCCAGGACTCAGCCATGCAGCCCTGGCAGCCGCTGGGCGCCAAGTCCATCCTGGGCTACAACCTCAAGAAGAGCATTGGGCAGCGACACGCACAGCTCTGTCGTCGCATGCTCACACCCGAGATCCAGTACCTGATGGATCTCGGCGTCAACCTCTGGATCACCAAGCTCTGGAAGCTCATTCGAGACTTTCTGCAGTGGTAACACCCTGCCCACCCAGTGGCCCACCCTGCCTGCTCTCTTGATGAGGAGGGGCCAGGCAGGGACCTGCTGGCCTTCCCCGATCCCCTCCTGGTGCCACCTCGGTCCCCGAGGTAAGGCGGGGCTGCCGTGGGGATGCAGCTGGCCAGCATTGGGTCCAAGGCATGCAGCGAGGGCCTGAGGTCAGCGTTTGATTTAATTATACAGTTTTTAAAATGAAATCCCCTTTCCTGTTTCTACTTCCTGCCTCCCCTTAAAGGGGAGACTTCAGAAGTAAAGGCATTTGATGTTGTGTTTTTGTTAATCAGCCTCAGTCGTGACTGCCGGGGCCCAGGTTGGGGGTGACTGGTAGGGACAGGGTACCCCAAAAGAGCATGGTTGGTGCCTGTGTGAACGTTTCTGTGGGACAGAGCCCCATGGTGTGGCAAGGATTTGGTGTGCACCAACATTTGTTGTGCCACATACTGAAGCCCTTTGTGGTTAAAGGACTCCCACAAGCTACCGGGACCTGGGAGATTGTGTGTGTGTATGTGTGTGTGTGTGTGTGTGTGTGTGTGTGTGTGTGAGAGAGAGAGAGAGAGAGAGAGATCCTCCAGGGACTGTATCAGTTGCTTACTCCAACTGAACGCTGGTTATGTACCCGGCATTGGGCCAAGTGCTTTGTAAGCATTATCTCAGCCCATCTTCATCGAAGCTTAGTGACACAGGGACTGTTATTATCTTATGCTAGAGATGAGAAAGGCAGCTCAGAGAGGGAAAGTCACTTAGCCAAGATCACACAGCAAGTAAGTGATAGGACTGGAGCAGGAACTGGATCAGGCAGAGTGTGCGGCCATATGGGGATAGAGTCCGTGTGTGTGTGTGTGTGTGTGTGTGTGTGTGTGTGTGTGTGTGTGACACAGGGAGTTGGGGAGCCCTCGGTGGGACACTGAGCAGCAGGCCCCAAGCCCAGGCTGCAGGTTTCTTGCACAATCTCATTCTCACAGTAACCCTTTGAGGCAGGCACAGTAATGCTCCCATTTTGCACACGTGGGAACTGATATTCTGAGAGGGGAAGGGACTTGTCCAAGGTCACATATCAAACCCAGAACTAACCCATCTCCCTGGGACCCTAAACCCCTTCTGCCTCCAGAGCCTGTTTACCCCATATCCGCCTGTCCCTTAGTCCCCACTGACCACTCCAGGCTGCCTCACCTTCTGCTTGAGCTCCTATGGCCCTGAGTTTCCCCCTTTCACCCTAGACTCAGTTCATTAACCAAAAACTGTTTGATATTCATCAGCTGTCTGCTGTGCCCCCAGCCCTGAGCTGGCCCCAGCCGTACAGCAGTCAGCAAGCTGGCCTGGGCTGCTGTTCGGAGAGGCACCAAGCAACCAACGCACATTGGGTATGACCTGCCAGGGTGGAGCTGCATCTGCTCTGACTGCCTGCCTCCCTCAGGCTCCCCAGAAGGACAGGGGCCCTTTCTGGGACTCTTGGGTCTCAAACCAGGGGCCAGCAGCCAGATGTGCAAGGCAGAAACCACAGGGGGACTCTACTGGAGACCTGTTTGTTCCAGGGCAAAGACAAGTGTTCACACACCTTATTAGAATATTTGCCACATTCCAGTTATATAGACCAAAGTTCAGAGAGGTTAAGTGACCTACCCAGGGTCACACAGCTAATTAGTGCCAAAGCCAGAATGCAAAGCCAGATCAATCAACTCTTAAGCCCTCCCTGGGCTTGAGTCAGTCTTTCCCCTGGGAGTGAGCTTCTGGTCCAAGCAAGGTGGGAAGGGGTTAGGGTGACCAAGGGGCTGTTCCCTGGCACCATCCCAGTTTTAGCCTGACATCCTAGGAAACTCCTCAGTTCCAGGCAACCAGGACGGTGGGCCAGCCTGGGAGCAGTTAGACCCCACCAACCTGGAGTCTCCTTGCTTGTACCCTCGTTAATGTTCTTTGCCAGCAAGAAATAAGGATGCCCTTGAAGCCTTCATTTAATTCATGTGGAGAGAACTAAGCAAAAATGAATAAATAAATAAAACTGACAATAGCTTAAGACTATTCTCAGGAAAAGATGTTAGTGACCTCAAATTAATGAAATAAGCCCTGGCTGGTGTAGCTCAGTGGATTGAGCGCGGGCTGGGAACCAAGCGGTCCCGGTTCGATTCCCAGTCAGGGCACATGCCTGGGTTGCGGGCCAGGTCCCCGTGAGGGCCATGTGAGAGGCAACCATACATTGCTGTTTCTCTCCCTCTCTTTCTCCCTCCCTTCCCCTCTCTCTAAAAAATAAAATAAAAATAAAATCTTTAAAAAAAAAAAAGAATGCCTTACATTAAAAAAAATTAATGAAATAATATTCTTTCCCTTTTATTAACTAAAGATATATGTGACTTAGTGCAATACAATAACATCCTGGGTGGGTTTTTGGGAACCCTGAAATTATATTTCCTTGGACAAATAAGGGCCTAGAAATGCCAATAATAATATTAGTATATATTAGTTTTTAAAATAAATTTATTTAAACTAAAAAAGTAATTCACTCATTTCTCCTATCTCCCCCCGCCCCGACAGCCACCAGTCTGTTCTCTGTATCTATGAGGTTTAAAAAAATATATATATTATATATATATATGTAATTACATTATTATTATTAATACTGGCACTTCCAGGCCCTTAGGGATCCAAATCTGGGAGGTAGTAGATGCTAAGAATATGTTACTTCATTAGCATTTCCTATAGTTACTAACTCATTTATTAACATAATTAATTCTGAGTCACAGTAAGTAGTTGCAGGTACTGCGCGATCACTCTGTGCCCAGCCCTGTGCCCCGCGGGGAACGCGCACACAATCCCCTTTGCTCGCTCAGGAGGCGGCTGAAACAGAGGCCTTTGCTCCATAGAGGCAGGATGCAAGGCCTGGCCAACCAGATGCCAAGGCCGGTCCTCGCGGCCTCTAGGTCTTCAGCGCCATTCCAGTTGGCCACCTCAGACTCAGGAGTGAGGCTCTTCATGGCAGAAAAACTCTGAGGTCTCCGGGCCAGCATGGTGGACTCACTGCTGCCGCCCAAGCAAGGGCCCTGTTGCTCGGCTTGGATGTGAGCCCACAAGGCCCCGCCCCACCTCAGCCTCAGCCTCCCGCCCCCAACGCGGGCTCAGGACCCAGCGAAGGTGCAGCGCAAGGAGGCTGCCAGAGCGGTGGCTGCTGCCGGGCAGCCACGTGCGGACTGGCAGGAGGGGGCTGCTTGGACCGGTGTCCCCAGCCAGACCCGGATGAGGACCCCGCCCCGATGCCTCCACATCTCGCCAGAGGGAACCCGGCTGGCCTACATGTGGCTGTCTCTGCGGCTGCTTGAGCAGAGTTTTACTTTTAGGGGGATCTGTCATGTGACCTGCCTTTATGGCCACGTGCAGATGTTCAGTTTTACCATTAGCCAAGGTCGGCCTTCCCAAGATGCCTCCTCTACCTGCACCCGCTCTCAGCTCAGGGCGGTGCAGGGGGGACTCGGTCCTGAGAAAAGCAAGGGGATGAAAGGGAAGCCCGAACTTTGCTCAGATCTCATTTTAACTGGATTGACAGAGGTTGGTTGATGAAGAATTTTTCTCCTCTGTGTTCCATTGTGATGCTAGAAAATCTGAAAACCTCCCCTGTAAACTTCATAATTAGCCATGCACGTTTATCTTCCATTTTCCTACAGGAGAGTCCCACTCTCTAAATTAACTGAGCGTTTTTGGCCTTCGGGTCTGTTGGCATGAGAAAAGAGGGGGAGGGGAAATGCAGCCTTTGTTTCAGCCCTGGAAGAGTTAGTGGAAGCCTCTTGCCATGTTGTCATTCTGCTCTATCTTTCTGGTTTATGGGTCTCAGAACGCTGGAAAAGACCACCTTTTCACCCACCAGAGGACACCACACCAAAAAAAAAAGTTATATTTCAGGAAACCCGTTTGTAAAAACAACTATGAGAATTACAATAAGATGATAAAGTATGTGTTCGGCTCCTGCTAGACAGAGTCCTTTTTTATCTGCAATGCAATGGGCCGGGGGACAGATGCGCTTCTGCTTCTCAGGGACCCGACCCAATTGCTGCCCCCAGCCACATCGTTCAGTGAGGCTCGGGCTGAGGTAAAGAGATGCCAAGCCTCTCCCCTGACTGTGCAGGCGACAGCGACGGCCTGTCCACAAAAAGCAAATCCAAAATCAGAAACAAAGGTTTCCACCTGGCCGAATTTGCAGAGAATTTGGAATTCGCTGACAAAGAAAAGAGAGTCTGATGGTAGTCCCTGGACATAAACTGATGCGCTTCCAGTTGGACTTAGTGTTTAGAGAAAACTCTAAGCACTGGGGACTCGTGCAACAGAGCACTCTGTGACATGGCAGCGTGAGGTAACCTTGGCCAGCTGCAACCCCCAGGCCCAAAACCGCTCTATGCCTCCCGTGGTCTGACATTCTATCAGGTCCCTTCCCATGCAACTGCCCTCTAGATTATTCACGTCGATGTCACTCCTACCCATGTACCCTATGCTGAGAAAGCCAGCTGGGCTGGTCTTTGCCAGATCCTGGATGATGTCAGAGGATATGCAAATGAACCCAGACTCCAATCTGCGATTATTTAGGGTTCGGAGTTTGTAGAGGGACTGACATGAAAAAGAGACTTTATCCATTCTCATTCCTGTGCCCCCGGAAGAGCTAAGAAGCATGAATTGTTTGCTGGTCAGAGCCATTTCCAGTCCACAGTGTGTCTTCAACAGCCAGCACGGGCTCAAAGGGATAATACCTTCCATCACAACAGATTATAAACGCAAACCTCCTGGAGCATCAGAGAAAACTGGAGCAAGAGAAACTGAGGAAACGTGTAAAGAGAAACTACACCCAAAACTTAAACTCTATCAAAAAACAAACTGATGTTTTTGATGAGGGAAGAAGCTCAAAGACTGGTGTGGTTTTGCGGCTGCAAACAATAGTGCCTTTGCATAGCAAACTGTTTCCTATATCATTTGTGGATATGTTTTCAGTAACTTTAAGTCCCTTCTTTAAAAGGACCTACATGACCTAGTTTTACCCTAGTCTGCTGTATGCTTAATCATATATTGTGTTTTATTTTCTAAAGCAGCAGGGAAAATGTTGTACGCCATTGAAACAAAGAATACAGTTGACTCTTCAAAAAAAAAAAAAATTCTTCAAGGGCCTGGTGGTTGGAATCTGGATAAAAATAGGGAGACTGGAGCCACAAAAATGTACCAAGGAGGAAGGAAGGCTGGCCATCGGGATCGCAAATGTAACAGGATGTGGGAGCCGCACCTTAGTCCTCTCCTAGTGATGGCCTTGGGGGCGTGGGACCCAGCCGGTGGGGTCTGCCTGCCTCTGGTCACAGTCCCATGGTTGTTCCCATCCCCTGACCATGTGATACTCAGTTCTCTTCTACGGTTATGGGTGAAGTGTTTAAAGATCACGTTTGCTCTTTGAATTTAATCAGGTTTAGCAGATGAAAGTTTGGATTCAAGGGCCCTTTTTCTTCTTCTTTTTAATCCAATGATTTTATGCTGAAAAAATTGCTCTCAAATCCAGGAAGCCTCTCCTGGGGCCTCTTTCAAACTGGACTTGTCCTAATTGACTCCTCATCTGAGACTGAAGACACGGCTGGGCAGAGCTGGACACCAGGCTGTTTGCACAAGGCCTGGCAGAGCAGCTGTCCTGGAAAAGGCCCATTCTTGCCTTTGGGTGGCTGGACCTGAACTTGTACATGTGGACAACCCTGTGCCACTTAGCGCTGTCTCCTAGGTGTGCAGGAGGCTAGTGATGATGCCATTCTCCCAGATGGCTTTGGGGGGAAAAGGATGGAAATCTATTCTTCCTCTTCTCCCTGGTGGTCACGATTCCTTATCTTCCAGGTTGGAAGTGGTTTTGGTAAACAAGGATGATCACTCTGGGTCATACCATTTCTGCGTTGAAGATGGTGAGATACTGACTGAGGCAGAATTTCAAACAGTACTGTGAATACCAGCTTCTTAACAGATTACGGTGAAGGAGGTTATTAGGATGTGCGTGTTTTAACAGCTATATTCATTTAAATCATTGATTATCATTGTCTTTAAATACTCAGTATCTCCTAGACCCACAGACTTACAAATCTGTACAGGAACCCTCGTCATCCTCCAGGGTGAGTTTTGATACCCTAGAGACCACTTAAGGTCTAACTTCTTAATTGCCTCCTATTTATATCTAAATTTAGCTCATATAAGTCTATCTTGGCCTTGTAAGGAATTTTAAGACAGTCTGCCACCATCAACTTTTGCTTCCTTCCCTACCCAGTTCCTTGCATCTTTATAATAATATTCACCATAGATCATTAGCAGCAAGTTTCAGAACTGCCCAGTCATCTGCCTTTTCATTAAATCCAGGCTTGCCCTCAGTCTGATTTCCTGCACGTGTTTAAGGATGTGGTCTTCAGCCCCCATCAGCAAAGAAAACCAGTGTTGCCAGTAGAGGGAGCTCTCAGCCATTGGTCACAGCTAGAGTTGGCGGAGGAGCCTTTATAGCCCGTTCTCAGGGAATTCAGAGGTCCGGGAGATGTGGCTCTGTGGTCAGCTCCAAGGTGTGCTGGTCAGACCAGCAACCATGCTGTTGACCTTGGATATTCATTCGATTATCAATGTCGATAGTTTGGGCGTGTTATTTTTACAGACTGTTGTGGTTCAGGATGGGTAGGAATGAGTCTGCATTGGAGTTATTATTCTTAATCATTTGTGTATGTGAATTCCAAAATAGTATATACTTATTTTAAGAAAATTAAAGAAATATGTAATTTGGAATGCGAAAACCCTTAGTCGTCAATTTTGTGTTTCCTTAAAGTCAGTTTTTTAAAAAAGAGATCCATTTGTAGGAAATGTAGATGTGAAAATAAATAACCAGATTCTTAAAAAAAAAAGTATGAGGTCACCAAAGATCTCAGCTGCTTGTAGCTTGCAGGAGCCAGACTGCTTTTGCTATACTAGGCAGCAGGGGGCGCCATGGCTCCAAATTTGGTCTTGGTCAGACCTGACATTTCTGTCCAGCAGGGGTCACTCACCGTGACCAGTCACATGTAGGCCTGACAGGGCTGCCCCCTGAAGAAATTCAGTGGGACCACCTCAATTGTTCCTGTATGTTATGGGTTGAACTGTATCCCCTAAAAAGATATGTTCAAGTGCGAACCTCCCCAGTTCCCTGTAACGGAACTTATTTGGAAATTCGGGTTTTGTACATGTAATCAAGATGAGGTCATGAGGTGAGCCATAATCCAACGTGGCTAGTGTTTTTATAAGCAGTGGAAACGCCATGTGAAGACAGACACACAGGGACCACACCAAGTAAGAGCAGAGATTGGTATGGTGCAGCTGCCAAGCCAATGGTCACCTCCAGAAGTTGGAAGAGGCAAGGAAGGATTCTACCTAAGCTTTCAGTGGAAATATGGTGCTGCTCACACTTTGATATCAATCTCTAGCCTCCAGAACTGTGAAAGAATAAACGTCTGTTGTTTTCAGCCACTCTAACCCTAACCCTAACCAGCTCCTGGACACAAACACACTCTCCACGCCCTCTCCTTGCCCCTCACCTGGGCCCCCCCTCGCTTCCCTTCCCCAGGCTCATCCCTATAAGCCACCCTCCCCCTGCAGCCAATCTGTCCTCTGCTTGGAGCCCCACATGGTCCCCCTCACCCTCGGTGGGGGCGGGGGGAGTTCTGGAGCTGAGCGCATCTGTGGCTTTGTGCATGCTGTTCCCTCTATCATAAGGCCCCCTTCCGTTTGCAGGCCTAACATTGCTATGTGTTTTCGAAGCAAGCTCTGCTGTTTCATGGGCATTCTTCCCTGACACCCCAGCCCCCAGGCGAGTTAGAAGCCTCCGGGCTCGCCCGTCTCAGTTTGCTCACTCGGGGCCAGAACTGTCGACTCGCTTGTTTGCAAGCTCCCAACAGTGGACTTCTCCTAGGACTGGGTCTTATTGACATAACCAGCCCACAGTGCCCAGGCCAAGACCTGGCACACCTTCAGCTCTTAATAAGTGTTGAAAGACGGGTGATAAAAAGGAAAGAAAGGGAAGGAAGGAAGGAAGAAAGGAAGGAAGGAAGGTTGTCTCCCAAACATACCCAGACCCAGGGATTGGACTTGCAATCTTTTGGTGTATGGGATGACACTCCAACCAACTGAACCACCCAGCCAGGGCTACCATTAATCATTTAAAAGATGTTTGCCATCTTTAAAATGGAAAATGATATTTATTATTGTTTTACGTGATTTCTGACTGGTGAGATTAGAATTTTTTAATGCTTTACTTTTTTGTTTGTTTATTGCCTCCCAGTGTCTCTTGTTCATTTTCTAGAAAATTTTTTTTCTTATTGATTTATAAGTGCTGTTTACATATTAAGCTCATTGACCTTTCCTGTCATATTTGTGGCAAACACTTTCCCAAGTTTGTAGTTTGCCAGCTACTTTTAATTTTTGACTCGGTGTAATGTTACATTTGGGGGGCTTTCCCATTGATTTCTCTTACTTTTATGCTTAAGCAGTCCATACCTATCCTAGGATATGTGGGCATTCACCTCTGCTTATTCTACTTTGTTCCCCCACTGCCCTTATTCCTTTACCTGTGGACCACCCTGCTATCTCAGAGCATCTTGGTCGGGGTGGAGCTGACACAACCTTGGCCCCCAGTTCTGAGGGTGCTGGAGCTGCAGGAGCTGAGGGCAGGGGCTGACAAGGGAAAGGGAAGCCCAGGTCAGAGTCAACCTATCCTTAGCCTCAGGTTCCAGGATGTCCTGGTCTGAGTCCCTACCAATGTGGCCCCGTGGGCCAACAGCTGGACAGCTGGGGCAGGGTATCCGGTCTGGAGGGGCAGGCTTGGGGGCAGGAAATTTTCAACACAGGAACGTATCCTGAGGCTTCAATCTAGATCAAGAGCCTCTCGCCTTCCATCCTGGCATGCACCAGGAGCACACCAGACAGGGGAAACGGTATGCCACAGGACAGCTCTGGCTTGCCCCTCTGCCTTCCATCAGGCCTCTCTGAACCTCCATACAGGCCCCCTCTGGCTCCCACAGGCAACTGAAAACTGAAGCTGCCAACGTACATTGGCCCTGATCAGCTACCTGTGGAGTCTGGGAGTACCACGACTGATCCCTATGGCAACCCCAAGTACCTGATCAAGGGACGGGTTGCCCAGAGGTCAGGGACAGAAAGGCGATGGCCGTGATCTAGTGCCAACCCATCCACCCTCACACATGGATCAACTGTGGGGACAAGGTGCCAGGAGCTCCTACTTGCACAACCAGGTGAGCGTGCAGTAGGAGCATACAGCGACTGTGGGCAAAGGCTTTCCCCTGCAACTGGAGAAGCAGATTATATTCCTGGTCTGCCTGCTCGGGCAGGGACGGTGGCCACGCACACGTGGGCACAGCTGGGAGGGGCCTGGAGCCCAGGTAGATGGTCACCAGTGGAGCCCTGTCCCCTGCAGATAGTAGCCCACATCAGCTGGGACAGACAATGGCTTTGGCATTTTCCTGAGGTTCAAGAAAGGGGAGCAGCAGCGGGTAGGGGAGATGACGAAGGTGCTGCCCAACCAGTGCTGCAACACACCTGGTGCCTAAGGGCAGGAGCCTCCCCTGCTTCAACGTGGGTGTATGTAAGTGTTGGCAGGAAATAGCTCCAGTTGGAGCCAAGGGGCAGGAGTGGGCGCCTCGACATGTATCCAGGTCCCACTAGGTAAGGTCCCTGGATCAGACAGGCACAGAGTGAAGCTGGCTGTGGGCTCTCAGGCATGACTATGGCTGCAGGGTCTGGGATTTCCCACCATGGAGGCCAAGGTCCTAGGTAGGGCATCCTGTCTGAATGCCCCTCTATCTTGCAGCCTAAGGCCCGCAGGTTCGCTCTGGATTCGGTCAGATGGAAGGAAAGTCATGGAGCCGTGGGGATGCTTGACATGCCCTTTATTCAAGGATGGGCCATCCACGCACGCTGCAAGCTGTGTGTCCCCAGTGGGAAGCCCTACCTCCTTATGCAGACAAAGCTGGCAGAGTGCCAGAATATATTGCATAACAGCGAGATTCTGCTCATGCGAGCCCACTCAGTGTTATGGGAACCTTTTATCCGACCCAGTTTCAAGGCTGTGAGAAGACTTTTTACCGCGTCTGTTCTCAAGGTTATGGGAAACTGCTTCCTTCATTGCCCGGAAGACTGGGTGAGGGAGCCAGATTGCCTCCGTTTACCCTATACCCTCAGTGCAAATGTCTGAAGGCTTGACAGCACCTATACCTACTTCATTCCAAACACAATGGCCACACCTGGAAGGTGCTGCTTCGGGACCAAAACGTCACAGAAAAGATGGAGAAATCCTAGGCGAGTCTCATGGCTTCCGCACCCACCTCTTCGATCGCTGTGTCCACAATGAGTTCACAGCCTGGCCCGGTCAGAACCCTCCACCTTCCCAGGGACGGGGTCCTACAACAGCTGGTCTCAACCCACCTGTCACCATGGGCCTGCATCTAAGAACCGCTGGGGCAGTGGCCCCGTGGTGGCCAGAGGACCATAGCAAGGAAACACACACATCTATCCCCATCACTACCTCCAGTAACCTCAAGCTCAGCGGAAACTCTAGGTCCATTTTTACGAATCAATCCCAAGGCATGAGTTGTTACTCTAAAATATATGGTATTCATAGAAAGATTGAGGCATCTCCAACAGATACAGGAAACAATTGCCATTGAAAATATAGTGTATTACTCACAGTTCGCAAGGAGGGGGCATGCCGCCCCACGGGGCCAAGTGGAGAAGCACCAGGGGCGGTCATGAGGAGGAGAAACAGGGAGGAATTGTGGCAAAAGCACTAGCTACGGTTTCGGCAGGAAGGAATCGGTGAGGCAGGGGCAGCAGGCCTAGGGTGAGGTAGTTGGAATAATTCCAGTGGGCTCTGGGCCACTGGGGCTGTCCCTGGGAGGCCGGTGCCTGGCCATGGGGTGAAGAGGGCGGGGGGGACAGCGGCCCCAAGTGTGAGAGCTCAGTAGACGAAGTGGTTGCAGTGTGGACTCTATATTAGTTGGTTTGTATTTGAAAAGGGGCAGGAATGGGCACCTCGACACGCACGCAGGTCCCACCCATGGGTGAGCTGTTCGCCCTGTCTAGGAACTGGCAAGCCCTGGGAGGGACAGTTTCTCCAGAATCGGCGAGCCCCTAGGGGTCAAAGCATCAGAATATAGAAAATAACCACCATGGTTAACACAGTTACCCAGCAAGCAGTTGTGCAACAGATGCTCTGAACTGAAATTCAGCCTCACAGCTTTCCCTATCGAGAAAGAACTTTTAACCCTTGATTCTCTCTCTCTCTCTCTCTCTCTCTCTCTCTCACACACACACACACACACACACACACACACACACACACACACACACACACACACACACACACTTTCCTTCCCAGTGTTAGGGTCTCTGAGAGTTGGTTCACCGTCTGGGTCTCCACCCAAGCTCCTGACTAAGATTTCGGACGCAGCCCCTCACTGACCCCCCCAGGCCGATTAGCCCCACTAGGATGGCCCTGTCCGGGGTCAGGCCCTGGGTTTGGCCATGTGGTCAACTGAGATTCTGTCTAATTACCCACCATTCACACCCACACGTTTCCCCAGCTTGCTCTCAAAGTTGTAGCCCCAGCTGACCGCCATATTTCCGATTGGCCACTTCGCTGGCAGTCCTGTCCAAACGTGGAGATGTGGGCATTCAGCAGGTCTCACTCTCGGGGACCCTGGGTACGTTCCCAGGACCCACCGCCTTTGTTTGCAAGGGCTCGCCACTCACCCCTATTCAACAATCTATTCCAGAATTTTGATAACAAGTTTACTCAATAGATTCCAAAACCCATCTTCTGATTCCTCTCATCCTCCATGAGTCTTCCCTGTTCTCCTGCACAGAAGATGCCAAGGAGCTGAGGGTGAGGGCCGGCTAAAGGAGTGCCCCATAGACTGTTGCCCAGTGGTTGAGGAGCGGGCACTGGGGAGCAAAGGCAAGGACAGAGGGGTCTTCCTCGGTCTGCCCCTTGGCCCATGATTTGCCCCCATCCTACTCACCACTTTGCCACACTCTCCCTGGAAACGCCGAAGGCCAGAGCCATTGGCCCACAGCTGGCCCCACCTGCCTCCTCTTACCCTGGTGCCCACTCAAAGCCTCCGCTCCAGGCTCTGCCCCAAACAGAGGTGAGGCTCTGACCTGCCCCTGCCCCTGCTCCTCCCCAGGCCCCTCCCACATCTGTTGTGAATTTATGCCATGGCCTCCTGACCAGTTTCCCTGCTTTGAACAAGCTGTTGTCTCTCATGCTGCACACTAGGCTCAGGCTTATATCCCCGGCACAGGTGCAATCACATCTGTCTCTTCCCCCAAAACTTTCAACTTCTCCCTTCTTGATCGGCACATGGCCCAAAGTCCCCAGCACTGCCTGAAGTTCCTTCGTGACCTGACCTCAATTTTTTGAGCCCTTTATCCTTGTAGCATCTCTCTTCCCACTCTGTGAGTTTCTCTGGGTGAGTTTCCATCTCGAACATCATCCCCTTATTCCCACCTTAGAGGCCCAACTAGAATACCATCTCCTCTGGAGGACATCCCAGGACCCCTCTCCCCCGCGCAGGGCTCTTACTTAGACCTTGGCTAGAACATTCTACCTTCAGGGAGCCAGGACAGGTGGTGGTGGTTAAGGATCCAAACCTTGAGTGTTGACAGATAAGGCTTGAAACCCTGGCTCTGGCTCTTACCAGCCTCTGAAGCTCAGTTTCGCAGGGGCACAATGGCGAACACAGAAAATGTGGTCTGTGACTTCTTGGGGCTAACGGTTAAGAGGGTGAGTCCAACAGTCAAACCATACAATGTCAAATGACAGTAATACTCACAAACGAGGAGTAGGGTCTGTTTGACCATTTAACTGGGGGATCAGAGAGGCCAACACCAGCAGGAGGAGGAAGTGAGGAAACAGTGCTCACGTCGGAGGGACTAGCATGTGCAAAGGCCCTGTGATAGGTTGGAAGCAGCAAAGAGAAAGAGAGCTCCATACACTGCCCACCTGATGTTCTGTGGCTTGGGAAGGCTAGGGACCTCCTGGATTTTGGAGGGGAAGAAATCCAACTGTAGCCCCAGATCCCTGACCCACCTTTTCCCTTGTGTCAGGTCTCCGAGGGCAGTGGGTCAGGCTCCCCTTGCCCATCCCTCTTTCTCCCGGGCCCTTGTGGCCATTTGTCTTTTTAGGGAGCAAAGAGTGTGGGAAATGTGGCCATACCAGGCCCTGCCTTTCCCTGGGGTCATGCTGAGTTGGTAGGGGAGCCAAGGAAACTTTCCCACAGCTGCCCTAGTGCTTGATCTCCGCCTCCCAAGCAGGCACAGGCGTGAGGCCACCCCGGGCCTGGGCATCTGTGTCAGGCAGACACTCCCTCCCTCCCACTGGATGCTTCCAGGCCTTCCCCCAAGGGTAACCCAAGCCCAGTCGTACACATTTGGAGGAGCATCCAGTAGCATCTGTCCAGCCTAGATGTACACAGGGTGGACTGATTTAGCCATGATGAGGGGCAGAGCAGGCAGGGACACCTGCAAAGCCTGATCGTGCCCCAGAAATGGAGATGTCATTCACCCAACAGAGTTTCCTTCCCTTGGCAGGTTACAGGCTTGAATTACCTGTTGGCACCGAGAGATGCCAGGCATTTTCAGAGCATCTGGAAGGTGGGAGGGAGAGGTGCTGCAGTGAGTGGGCAGGAGGTGTGAAATCGGTGTTACATACCACCACAGCACCGTCATCGTAGTCCAGGCTCTCAGGCCATGAGCCGGGAGGCACCACAGCCATGAGTCACCTTTTGGACGGTGGGAGGAGAGGGGCATACCATGGAAGAGGGGAGTCATCTGCCCCCCAAACCACTGGTACCCAGAGGGTTAGAACACAAGTCCTCCATGCCCAACAATAGCTGACATTTGAGGAGGTAGCAGCTTGCTACAGGCTCAGGGGAGGACATCTGTCCTGGGTTGGAAAGACAAGGACTTGAGGGTGACCTGCAACCATGGAGCTGAGCAGACAGAAGGATATGGCCTGGCGAGCACGTGGCCCTGCACCAGCCTGCCTGTGCCCCATTCCTGGGTTTGCTGCTCACAGGATGTGAGACCTCAGGAGGCTCCTTAACGTCAGCTTCCTGCTCCATAAACAAGGGTAATAATAGCGCTTACCTCTGAACGTGTCTGGAGGATTACATGAGCGAACATTGCACTGCCCAATAAGCACCAGACTGAGTGGCTTTAACAATAAAATGTATCCTCTGAGGCTAGAAGTCCAAGATCAAGGTGTCGATGGGCTCAACTGCTTCCAAGGGCTGTGAGGAGGAATGCATTCCATGCCTCTCCCCTGGCTTCTGATTGCTTGCTGGCAATCTTTGGCTTCCTTGGCTTCACCCCAATCTCTGCCTCCATCTACACAGAGCTCTCCCCATGTGCGTGCCTGCGTCCCAATTTCCCCTTTTTATCCGAACACCAGTGGTATTGGATTAGAGGACAATCTTACTCCACTCTGACCTCCTCCTAACGAATTACATCTGCAACGCCCTGTTTTCAAGTAAGGCCACATTCTTAGGTGCTGGGGATTAGGACTTCAACATACAAATTTTATTTTGAAAGGACACAATTCAATCCATAATACCCCATGTGGCTATTCAAGTGTTTGAAATGTGGCTGGTGGGAATTGAAATGTGCTATTACGTTGATTGTACACTGGAGTTCAAAGACTTGGTACCAAAAAAAGCAAGCTCTCTCATTATTAATGAGATCATTCATTTATCTCATGTGTCAATCATATTGATTACATGTTGAAATGGTAATATTTTGGATACATTATGTTAAATAAAGTATATTATCAAAATAAGAAATTTAAATGTAGATGCCGGAGAATTTAAAGTTGCCTGTATGAAAGTAAACAAACAAAGTTGAAACAGACTCACAGATACAGAGAACAGGCTGATGGTGACAGATGGGGGTGGGGCTTGGGGAACTAAGTGTAACAGGTGAAGGGATTAAGATGTACAAACTGGCAGCTGTGAAATAGTCAGGGGAATGTAAATAAAGTAGAACATAGGGAATACAGTCAAGAACGTGTGGTGACTATGTGCAGGGCCCGGTGGGTACTGGAAAGATCGGGTGGGGGGGTGGCACTCCGTAAAATATATGATTGTCGAACCACTGGCTGCGCACCTGAAACTAATACCGAATAATATTGAATGTCAACTGCCATTGAAAAGTAAAACTTAAAAAAACAGTACAGGTACCTGTGTGGCTCTCATTAGCTGAGCTAATATTGACAAAACTCTCAGAACAGGGCCTGGTCCACAGAAGACACCTGTAAGAGCTGGTTAAATAAAGGCTTCTCTTTGGAGGTGACTTGCTACCCTGGGGCATTTTAAAAATATGACTTCTGACTCCTCAGAGACTAGGAAGAACTGGGAACGAATTTCTTTTCTTGCCTAGCTCTTCTTCAAGGAGTAGATTCTGTTTTACATTCCGAAAGCATGTACAATGCGGTCCTATCACTCCCAAATTATTTGATGGTATTTTTTCCATGTTGTTATAAACTCTCCATCAACCACGTGAAGCACCGTGGTTTCCTGAAAAATTGTTTGCAATTTTCCTATTCACAGTGCACCAACAACTCGAAGCTGAAAGTATGTTCCATCAGTTAGGATTGTTACTAGGCAGAGTGGTAACCTATTGAAAGATCCTGCCCTGGCTGGTATAGCTCAGTGGATTGAGCACGGGCTGGGAACCAGAGGGTCCCGGTTCGATTCCCAGTCAGGGCGCATGCCTGGGTTGCAGGCCAGGTCCCCAGTGAGGGCCACGTGAGAAGCAACCACACATTGATGTTTCTCTCCCTTTCTTCCCCTCTCTCTAAAAATAAATAAATAAATAAATAAAAGATCCTAATGCATAATGTCAAGTAGTTTTCCAGCAAAGCTGAGCCAGTTTCCAGTCCTGCCAGCAATGTATGAATGTTTCCGTTTCACCAACTTCTAACTTTAGAAAGGTTGTGTGTGTGTGTGTGTGTGTGTGTGTGTGTGATTTCTTTTGTTTTATTGCTGATTTGGTGAAGGGAAAAGACATCTCTGTTTGTACACATTTCTTTGGTGACCTGGAGGTTGAGCATTTATTCACTTGTTTGCATTTCCTCTTCTGCTAATTGGTGTTTTGAGTCTTTTGTCCATTTCTTAGTGCCTTCCTATTTTTTCTTGTCAATTTGCATGCATTCTTAATAAAGATTAATTTTTGTACATTGTATTTTTCCCAAATTCACATCAGCAACTGCTGACTTAATTATACCCTATGTTTCTTGTTTAACAGATTTTTATATTTTCATATAATCAAATCAATCAGTTGATTGTGATTTCTGTCATTGCTTTTAAATGCAGACCATGCCCTTCCAGAGGTGTGATAAACATCACTTTATCTTCTTTTTGTTCTTGGTAATATCGACTACCTTTCCTTCTTGATTGAAAACCCCTCTAGGACAGCACCATCTAAAGGAAATTAATGCAAGCCAAACCTGTGAGCCACACATGTAATTTTAAACCTTCTGGGAGCCACATTTTTAAAAAATAAAAAGAATAGGCAGAACACAAAACAATGTAGTGAAATTATTCTGTGTGGTACCACAATGGTGAATGCATGTCGTTATACATTTGTCCAAACGCATAGAATGTACACCACCAGCAGTGATCCCTAATGTAAACTATGGACTCTGGGTGATAATGATGTAGGTCCATCAATTCTAACAAACACATCACTCTGGTGGGGGGTGTCCCTCGTGGGGCAGGCTGTGTGGGAGTGGGGACAGGGAGTCTGAGTTCTCTGTGTTTTCTGATCAATGTTGTTGTGAATCTAAAACTGCCTGAAAAAATAAAGTTTGTCCATTTATCAAATCCTGAACTACAAAAAGTAACAGAAACAGGTGAAATGAATCTTATTAACCCAATATATTAACCCCAAATATTACCAGTTCACATGGAATCATTATAAGAAATTAATTAAAAGGAGATATTTCACTTTTTTTTAAAGCACATTTTTTAAAAGATTTTATTTTATTTATTTTTAGACAGAAGGGAAGGGAGGGAGAAAGAGAGGGAGAGAAACAGCAATGTGTGGTTGCCTCTCACATGGCCCCCACTGGGGACCTGGCCCGCAACCCAGGCATGTGCCCTGACTGGGAATTGAACCGGTGACCCTTTGGTTCCCAGCCGGTGCTCAATCCACTGAGCTACACCAGCCAGGGCAGATATATTTCACTTTTTTGATACTGTTCATGAGGTCTTTGAAATTTGGTGTGTATTTTACACTCACAGCACATCTCCGTTTTCACTAGTGACAAGCCACATGTCCAAAGTTCAGCTGCCATACGTGGCTCGTGGCCACCAGATTGGTCAACAAAGGCCCAAAACTTGGTTTGACCCCAATAGAGGGTAGAGGGCAAAGGTTCTGGTAGCCTGCCTGATTTCCTGCCCCCTTACCTTCACCTCCTACTGGCTCCTCTCTCTGGAAATTTCTGCCCAGCCGACTTGAGTTTTCTCACCTTCCCCAGTGACGTTTGCCTGGCTCTCAGACGCCGTCCTGGACACCCGTGTCAGCAGCCTGCCACCCTTTGGCCTCCCGCCCTCTCCATCACCCCACCTGGGCCCCCATCTGTCCACAGCCACCGCCCACTTCCTGCCTTTAGGCTTCGGCTCCTACCCAGGAGCTTGCATGGGGGCCAACCCCAGACATCTGCCAGGGTATCTGGCTGCTCTGGTCACAGCCTCAGCAGCAGTGAGTATGAGATGATATTTTTACCAGCCAACACTTGCTGGGTGTGTGTGCCAGGCAAACCCATGGCGCATAATCTTATCTAATCCTCCAGACCATCCTGAAAGCTGGAACCATTCTGCACCCAAGGGCTCTCCTATCAGCTAGTGAACACTGGCAGGGTGCAGCCTGTGTTCAAGGTCAGGGGAAGGAGGTGGGAAGGAAGGCCTAGGGGCCACCTAGAAGGTGGAACCAAGTTTATAAAAAGTTTCTCCATTTTGCTGGAAGGGGGTCTTGGTGTTCCCTGAAACGTGCCAAAGGGTACTTTATGCCTTCCGCCTAGACTGTCATGGGGGGCCCCTGGGATGAGGAGACCTGAAGGGGGTGTGTGGGGGCGCCTGCTGTCCCCGACTTAAGTGTACTCTGGGACCCCTCTGGGGACAGGTCACCTCCTTGGCCCGGGTAGGGTGCGTCTTGGTGACTGCCAGTGGCAAAAATCCCAGAGGGGAGGAGAAACTAGAGCGAGACGAGGCGCGGCCACACCCGGCGGGGCGCGGCTCCCCCGTCGGGGCGGAGCTCCCCCGTCGGGGCGGGACTAACATCTGACCTGCCTGGCAAAACCAGGCGCCCAGGAGCACCATGAGCGGCAAAGCCCGGCTCCCACAAGCATCATGAGCGGCCGAGTCGGGGACCTGAGCCCTCAGCAGCAGGAGGCATTGGCCAGGGTGAGGGTCTTCGAGGGCCGGGACGCTTGGGGAGGGACCGAGCAGCCTGACGCTACCCACCCAGGCGGAGACCCCTATTGTACGGAGGGGAACGGGGACCCTGGAGAGCGCCTCCGACCAGACTTCCCGCTGCCAGTTGCCCGGGCAGCTGTGTACAGGACGTGGGACAGGAGCCCTTCTCTCGGCGACAGTGGTTCCCATCCCAGCTTTCCACTCCTGCCCACTTGCGGCCACAGAGCCCTGGCTCTTGATCCCTGGTTAGGGGGCAACGGGGCGGGGTGGGGCGGGAGCGCTGTCATCCCACTCCTGGGCAGCCTTGGGCAGGCTCCCAGATCTCCCGCCCAGATTGCAACATTTGTTTGGTTTCCTTTGTGGCTTTCCGACTCCCAGGGCCTAAGCTCTCTCCCTGTCGTCAGTGTTTTCATGAAAGGGGAATGGAGGAGACTTGGGGGATTTCAAGACCGTCCAGCAGGCCACCACTGGGAGTCTCATGGCCACCGGGACAGGGGAGCATATCCAAGCCTAGATGCCACAGCATTAACGTGGTTTGCAGATGGCCAGGGGCTGGAAACTGTGACTCCAGGTTGCAGGCAGGGGTGGTCACAGCCCCGGCTTGCCCCTTGGGCGTGAAAGAGCAGCTTCAGACATGTGAAGAATGGTGTCTGCTGGGGCTCCTACCCTCGGGAGAACGCAAGGGTCCTCAGAGAGGAATGAGGGTCCCTGGTGAAGGAGGGGGACCCCTAGTGAATCCCTAGTGAAGGAGAGAGGGCCCCAGGTGAGTGATGTGTCCCCTGGGTGAATTCACAAATAAAGGGGGAGGTTCCAGCAGTGGAGGGTCCCAGCCGAATGAAGGTCCTCAGTGAAAGAAAGAGGGTCCCCTGGAGAACCCTCTCCCTCCCCCATTGGCAATGACCTCAGAGAAGCCCCACAGCCTAGGCTTCTAGGTGGGACTGGACACCTGGTTTTAGGGGGCGAATTATGATGGAGATGCCTGTGAGCCAAAGAGCTTTAAACAATGTAAAAATAGTTTATTCTTATTTGTACCATTATTTAAAACAAACAGATTCTATTTCTAATATTAGGGGAAAAGAGAAAAGTCGAAAGAAGGGGGAGAAGCCACCCGTGGTCACAGCATTCTAGGCCGCCATGCTCAGAAGGTTTCCTTCTAGTTTTTCCTAAACTCAGTTCCCACCACGGGCGGCCCCACAGCCAGAGGCTGCTGCTACTTTCCCACAGGCACCGTCAGTTTTCCCTCCCCGTTGCTCCGGTCCCTCCCCGGTGCCTGCTTAGTGGTTTGCTCTTTTCCTCAACATGAGTTTCAAGGGTGGAGCGGCCTTGAGATCGGAATGTTTGGACTCCTGCTGACCTTGCAGCTTCCTTACTCTGTCCCTGGGGAAGGCCCCCCACCTTTCACCCAGCCTCCGTGTCCTCATCTGTGAAGCAGGGATGTGACCTGTGCTCCACCTGCCTCAGGGCACATCCTGAGGTTCAAAGGAGGGAATCTGGTCTTCTGGAAGGGCTGAGGGGTGTGGGGTTATTGTTTCTCTGGTACTATTCCCCCCACCTCCCCAAAGAAGCTTCCTCAGGAGCCCAGAGGCTACAGCTGTTCCAGGTGCGGGAAGCTCCATTCCAGGTGCCTGGTGATGATCCAATGATTATTATGATCATCTCCAACCGGTGGTTATTACAGCAGATGCTGCTGCTCAGGTTATTAACAATGGCGATGTTTAAGCTGATTATTCATTTTTAATGACGGGAGCTATACAGGAATGCATTCTTATTTTAGACGTCATCCATAAAGCTAAAGATGGTTTGGTGGATGGTCATCAAGACAGCTTCCTAGGGCTCTGCTGGCATCTGTCTCCAATCCCAAATTCTCAGTCACAGGTTCCCCTGGGCACCCAGGCCTCCAGGCCTTGTCTCCAGCTCCCTTCATCCTCATGGAACTGGGGTCTCCTTTCTTATCTCACACTTGCGCCTCATTTCCAAACCCGAACTCCCAGTCACTTCCCCAAACTCGACTGGCAAGCAAAGATATCCCCCACTGGTCGGCCGCCCTCCTTTCCCGCAGCCATGATTGGGCAGCTCTGGCTTTTTTTTCAGCCCTCTCTGCTGATCTTTGCCCCGGCATTGTTTTCGCAGACTCCCCTGTCCAGCGCTTTGGGCAGTCCACATTTGCTGTGTGCCCACGTTTGTGTGGCACCTGCCATAAGCTGGGTCTGGCACTGTGCTTTACCTGTACAAACTCCTTTGATTGGCACAAATTTATCATTATCCCCACTTCATAGATGAGGAACCTAGGGCTCAGAGAGGTTAAGTAGCTTGCTTCGAAATCTGAACCCTCAAGATGCAGTATCGGGGCAGCGTTCCTGAAACGTTCTGGTTGGCTTACACCAAATTCACCAGGGGTGTGCTCAAAAGTGGCGATGGCAGGACCCACCACCTCAGATTTACAGAATGAGGGTTCGGGGGAGCGGAGATCCCCCAAAGTTTGAGAAGGACACAATTCTTCCCACCATGGTGAGTGGAAGGGGTGGGTGTGCCCCATCTGCAGGTGGCAAAAAGGTCCAGGTAGCTGCTGCTAACTGTGCAGTCCCCGCAGCGTCCCTGGGCAGGGCTGACTGCTGACTGAGGGTGGGGAGATCCGGGGACGGGATTGGGGGCCCTGGGGGTCATGGGAGCCCCTCTAAAACCATATCACCCCCTCAGTTCCGGGACAACCTCCAGGACCTGCTGCCCACCTTGCCCAAGGCTGACGATTACTTCCTCCTGCGCTGGCTGCGAGGTGAGGCTGGTGGGATCGGAGGGTCTCAGGAAAGGGTGTGGGAAACTTTGGGGGGCAGGGCCACAGAGGAGTGGTAAAGAGTGCGGGCTCTGGAATCAGCCCACTTTGGGCTAGAATCTGAGCTCCTCTTCAAACTGGCATGGCACCTCCCCACTGGCTGTTGTGAGTGTTAAGTGAGAGGCATAGTGCCCTGGGGGGCACAGGGTCCAGGTGAGGTTAGTTAACACCTGGGAAGTTCTCAAGATGACAGGCCTGGCCAGGCCTGAGTCAGATACCACTGAACACAGTCTTCAGGACCTGCCTTTGGGTCTATCCCCAGTTCCTTGAAGACAAGGCTAGGTGGTCCCCTTAGAGAACCCGGTATCAAGCAGGTGCCCGGCAAACACTTCAGGAAGTGGATGTAATTAAGGACGGAGGAGTTTCTTCTAGGAATTTCTTCTAGGAAACAACGTAAAATGATTATAATAACAGAAACCGCTCCAGAGCTTAGGGAAAAATTTATTTTGACTCAGTATACCCCATGGAATGGATTTTGAACTTGATAATCAAGACGGAGCTGGTGGCCCTGGCTGGGTACCTCAGTTGGTTGGAGCGTGATCCCATGCACCAAAAAAACTGCAGGTTTGATTCCTGGTCAGGGCACACACCTAGGCTGCGGGTTCAATCCCCACTCGGGGCACATACAGAAGGCAACCTATCGATGTTTCTGTTTCTGTCTCTCTTCCTTCCTCTATCTCTGAAATCAATTAAAAAAATTTATCCTCGGATGAGGATTTAAAAAAAAAAGACAGAACCAGTGCCCTTGGTGGTTTTTCCCTGGAGGTTCATGAGCAGGGCAGAGGACGGGGCCTGGTGGCATCTCAGGCCTCTTCCCCTGAAAATCTCTGACCCCGGATCTTATCAAAGGCCCATCGCAGGGAAAATTCCTCAGGCAACCAGCGGTCTCGGAGAGTAGCAGTCATTGCATTTCTAAAATAGCAATTGTGTTTTCAACTGAAGTTCCTTTAGTTCTTTAAAATCGGTAATCGCAGCAGCATCTGTCACTTATTGAGCACAACCTGCAAATGAGGTAATGTGCCAAGCCACATTTGTCTCAGGCCATCCTTTGAATAACTCGGAAAAAGGTATTATTCCCATTTAACAGATTTAAAAACTAAGGCTCAGAGAAGTTAAGTGACTTGCTCAGGGTTGCACAGCAAATCAAAGGACAAAACTAGACTTCGAGCCCAAGTTGGCCTGACTTCAGGGCCCATGCTCTGCACTGCCCCTAACACCAAGGGGACCTCTGCTCCCAGGGGGATGTCAAATACCACAGGCAAGGTCAGCCTTTAGAATAGTTTAAAAAGGCCTGGAAACTGAAATCAAGGGCCCTTTGAAGTCTTCTAGAGAATTAAATATCCTTGCATTATAACAAACTTTTCAGACCTCCGTAGTATACTTGGGGTGTCAGGAAAATCAGGGGGCACCCCACAACTTCCTCATGAGTTCTCAGAGAAGAGCTCTAGGTCTGGCCTCAAGCCTCCACTTACCTCCGCCCTTCTTGCAGCTCAGAAGTTTGACCTGAAGAAATCTGAGGACATGCTCCGGAAGGTAAGGCCCTGCTCTCATGCCTCCCGCATGCTGTACCCCAGGGATTAGTGACAAAGGGTGGGGACCCTTGCCCTGTCCCATTGTCACCTTTCTTCTCCTTGGGTCCATCCTCTGCATCAGACCCAGGTCCCCCACAGTCCTCCTCCTGGTGTCCCCATGCCCAGTTCAATGTCGGTAGAGACTGGGGATGCTTTGGCAGGACCTGGTGGCCGTGGGCAGGGGGACCTCTGGGGCAGGCAGTCTTCAGGTCCTGCACTGTCTCCACAGCACCTGGAGTTCCGGAAGCAACAGGACCTGGACAACATCCTCACATGGCGGCCCTCAGAGGTAAGCCTCACAGAGCACACCCAGGCCCTCTGGTAACCCCCACCTCACTGCCCACTACCACGTCCCGCCACCTGATGGAGCAGGGACATGGCTCGCTGGGCCGGTTTGAGTCAGGACTTCTCCCCAGGTGGTTCAGCTGTACGACTCGGGCGGTCTGTGTGGCTACGACTATGATGGCTGCCCCGTGTGGTTCGAAATCATTGGGAACCTTGACCCGAAGGGTCTGCTCCTGTCAGCCTCCAAGCAGGAGCTGATCCGGAGACGTATCAAGGCCTGCGAGCTGCTTTTGCATGAGTGTGAGCTGCAGAGCCAGAAGGTGAGTGACCAGGGCCGGGGGCTGGGGAGTACTAAAGGGGTGGGGGCGCAGGCTCATGCTAGGCCTAGTGTGTCTAAAAGGTGGCACCAGGACCGGGAAGGGGGGGTACCCTGCCACTGCTTCCCCTCTGCCCTCAGCACTCCAAGCTCTGGTGAAATGTAGCTTCTCCTGCAGTCACCCACCTTCAGGTGTCCAGCGTGGGCATGGCCCTCTCTGCTAGCCTGAGCCAGGGGTCACCAAAGCCCTTTCCCCTCTCCTTTGACCTTAAGTGAGATGCTGACCTTGGGTGCACTGAATGCTCCCCCTCTGTTCCCCAGGAACCCTGGGGACAGTGGGTGATCAACTTTGCTTACGGAAAAGACGTCCTGCGATTGTAAATTGCATAACTGTAATTACCTGATGGGGGAGCCATTGCTTTGGATGTCCCAGAGAGTGGTGACCCTGGAAACTGGACACATCCCCTTGTGGGTCTCTAGAAGCTACTATGGAGTTGCTTTAAAAAAAAAAATATGGAGTCCTTGCCCTGGCTGGTGTGGATGAGTGGACTGAACACTGGCCTGCGATCCAAAAGGTTGCCGGTTCGACTCCCAGCCAGGACACATATCTGGGTTGCAGGCCAGGCCCCCAGATGGGGGCATGTGAGAGGCAACCGATGTTTCTCGTACATATCAATCTTTCTCATTCCCTACCCTTCTCTCTAAAAATAAATCAATAAAATATTTTAAAAAATGTATGGAGTCCGGTGGGACACGGGGTGTCTAAGCCAAGAGGGACTTGCCCCTACCTTTCCAGGTCTTCTTGGCCCTAACTCTTCGTTTCCTTGCCTGTAACCTTCAGAGCGAATCTAATACCTTGATTTTCGGAATCCAAGTGTCCGATAAGCCTAGAAGACTGACCCCCAGAGGGAGCTGTGTGACTGTGGGATGATGGGGAGAATGGCTGACTCCAAATGACGTGGACAGGGCCTTGGTCTCCAGCCTCTGGCTCAGAGCTGGACACCAGAGAGATCCGTGGCAAGCAGGAGAGAACTGCAAAGCACCGTATTTAGTGCCCGGTTTGAATAGGCGTGGGCCTATCAAACAAGACAAAACAGTGTCTTCCGTGGCAGGGATGTCTCCATTGGAGCCGTTAAGTATGGCGATGATGATACTACTATCAATATCTGTTGATATTCATTAGGGACCTGCCATGTGCCAGGCACTAGGCTCATGGATTACTCACAGCAAGTCTATCAAAGCCTGGAATTATCCCCATTTTACAGAGAGGAAAAAAAAAAGTAAGGTTCAGAAGGGTTAAAAATCCACCCAGGGCCACACAGCCTCCTGACAGCGCAGCCCGGGCATGGACGCAGCCGTGGGACCGCAAACCGTGGCCAGCATAGTGTACTGTTACATCCAAAGAGCCCAATGAACGAGGAACAATGATTTCGATTCCAGGGTTAACCAATTTCGGCCAATAGTTTTGAACAAATTGTGTGATAAGGGTCACTGTGCCCTTACAGACTTAGATGCAGACCCTAGATAAGTGTCTCTGTTTGGAAAAGACTGTGGGCAGCCGGGCTGGGGGTGGCAGGAAGAGAAGGGCTGTGGCCAGGTCTCTCTGGCCAGTATCTCCCAGCTGGAACTGTTGTCCAACCTGTATACTTGCTCTGTCCATGCAGCTGGGTAGGAGGATTGAGACGATGGTGATGGTGGTGGACATGGAGGGGCTGAGCCTGAAACACCTGTGGAAGCCAGCTGTGGAGGTCTACCAGCAGGTAAGGTAAGCAGCTGGCCCGAGGCCTCTCGGGAGCCACTGCCCACACAAGCTTCAGACCGTGGAGGAGGGGAATGCGCCCCCACCCAGGGATCCCACAGAGCAGCCAGTGACGCTGACCCTGGGTACCCCCTGCAAGGAGAAGGAGGACGAAGTACATACTCATGGGCAGATAGGGTGGGCCAGGGAGTAGGGGGACGGGGACTCTCGTCTCAGCCGCCTCAGAGGCCACCAGAGCCAGGCAGGGATATTGGAGTGTGGCCTGAACCTGACTCTTCTTGACTCTACAGTTTTTTCTCATCCTGGACGCAAATTATCCTGAGACGGTGAAGAATTTAATTGTTGTTCGAGGTGAGGATTCACTGGGCGGTGAGGGAGGAGTGGGGAGTGGGGGATAGGCAGTGGGTAAGCCACTGAATTCAGGGTTTCTCAAACCACCCTCTGTGGAGAATGTGTTTTTGTGTTGGTTGGTTGGTTTGTGCGTGTGTGCGTGTGTGTGTGTGTGCACACGTGTGTTTTAGCTTGGTCCTTCACAGACTGATACTTTTGGAATATACAAATGCCTGTGCAGCAATGTCAAATAAGTTACAAGTTTCTAAATGTTCTCGCTGTTACTTTCTTTACTTATCTGGGTGTGGGCTGCTAACATGTGGTCCATGGACTGCACAGGTTGGTGGACTCACTTAGGGCGGAAATAGTCCCTGTCCATGACAGCAATGTAGTGAGGGGGTCACCACATGCGCTCCGGGCCGGGTGATCTGGCTTCCTGTCTAGCTAGCTCTGTGACCTTGAGCAAGTCTACTGAACCTCGCTGAGCCTCAGTTTTCCCATTCTGTAAAATAGGGATGCAGTGGCACCTTCCTCTTAGGATAGTTGTGAGGTTCGAGGAGACAGTCTGTGAAGAAGGCGTAGTACAGAGCCTGGTACACAGAAATGGCCCAGCAAGTGTGAGTGATTCAGCTGGGACGCGAGTTCTGAGTCAGGTGCCCCACCTACTTGCACCCAAGAGGATTCCAAGGCAACCTGGGAAAACCTTGAGAGTGGAAAGGAAGGGGCATCATTGGGGAATCAACGCTGCGGAAACCTTCCAGCTGAATAGGGAAAGCAACCACTTATTGAAAGCCTGGCACTGCCAAGTATTGCGCACACACCGATAGATTCAACCTCCATCTCATCATTGTCGTTAGTAGCTCTGAGACCGGAAGAGGGTGAGTAACCGGCTGAGGGTCACAGAGCAGGAAGATTCAGAGTCTCCATCTGTCTGCTTCCTGTCTAGCCCATGCCCTTGAGTGCGACTTTATATACCCAAGTCCTCTCTGGTCCAGCTTCCCAAGGGAGTTTCTGTGTTTCAGCCCCTAAGCTGTTCCCTGTGGCCTTCAACTTGGTCAAGCCGTTCATAAGTGAGGAGACTCGAAAGAAGATAGTGATTCTGGGAGGTGAGTAACGTGGCTTCCTGGCTGTGCCCATCTGCCTAGGAAGCAGCGGTCAGGGCTAAAGGCCTCATTTCTCCCTGGCTCTTCCTCTTTACCCAGGCATTGATCTTGGCCTGACTCCCAGCAGCCTTTGCATACTCAGACATGGCTTTGAGCGCTAGTCCCCAGCCTAGGTGGCCATGTATAGCTCTTGGGTGATCTCATGAGCGGGCACCCAGGAGAGCAAGACAAAGACACATCAGGTCCTTCCCCAAGGCTTGACCCCCTCTGCCTTCTGTCAAGCCTCCCTGAACCCCCACGGGGCCTCTCTCCTGCTCCCATAGGCAACTGGAAGCAGGAGCTTCCAAAGTTCATCAGCCCTGACCAGCTGCCCATGGAGTTTGGGGGGACCATGACTGACCCTGATGGCAACCCCAAGTGCCTGACCAAGGTACAGCGTGCCCAGAGAATGGGGGGGAGGGGTAACTGGTGCTTTCACTCACCCACCCTTCCCCACAGATCAGCTATGGAGGCGAGGTGCCCAAGAGCTACCACTTGCACAACCAGGTGAGGGTACAGTATGATCACACGGTGACCGTTGGCCGAGGCTCCTCCCTGCAGGTGGAGAATGAGATCCTGTTCCCGGGCTGTGTGCTCAGGTAGGGATGGTGACCGCTCACACCTGATACAGCTGGGAGGGACCTGGAGCCCAGGCAGGTGGTCATCAGTGAGGCCCTGTCCCCTGCAGGTGGCAGTTTGCATCAGATGGGGCAGACATCGGTTTCGGAGTTTTCCTGAAGACCAAGAAAGGAGAGAAGCAGCGAGTCGGGGAGATGACAGAGGTGCTGCCCAGCCAGCGCTACAATGCCCACCTGGTGCCCGAGGACGGGAGCCTCACCTGCCTCAAGGCTGGCGTCTGTAAGAGCTGCAGGGTTCACTAGAGTTGTTTTTTCCCTCCTAGCAAAGAGATGAGCTAACGTGTGTTGCCAGTCTGGCTTCTCCCTTTGCCTTCTATTTGCAGCCCTCAGGGAGGGTGTGGGGGTCTGTGCAAGCTCCTAGCTGCCAGAGGTGCCAGGGGAGTTGGCTCAGGGTGTTGGATGTGACGAGTGGCTGTGGGTGTGGGTACAAGGCAGAGACTCATTGCAGAGAGTGGGATGCACAGCTTGGGGCCGTGGGCTCAGCTCCTGGGAAGCCTCCACACTGAACTGGGCAGGCTAAGAGATGGATAAGCAAATAGCATGACTTTAGCTTCAGGGGTCCCAAACTGCCCAGGTATGTGGACCACCCCACGCTGGGCATCCTGAACAAATGATTTAACCTTCCTTCCCAGGCTGCCCAGGCCAGCTGCAGTTTGGTCAATTTTATCAGGAACAGCGCTGCACAGGAACACCCCAGGCCTCCCACCTCTGTCGAGAGCGGAGCTAGGAGAAGGGGGGCCCAAGCTGGATCTCCTCTGGAGAAGGAGAATGATGTTTTGCTAATGCTTTGGTTAACACATACCCAGTTTATCTTTGTGGAAAGGGAGAGTTAGGACAGTGGAAACAGAAACTGGGTGACTCACCACGACTCAGTGTCCACGTTGGCCTTTGGCATTGAAGGACATGCCCTCTGTGAAAGGCATGATGAAAAGGTGCCGTATGGAGCTCAGCCCTCTCTTCGGGGGAAAGCAGGGCTCCTCCCTGGGTTGGAGCATTGAGATACGGGAATCTCAGTCCCTCCCCTCCCTTCTATGTAATCATCAGAAAGTCAAATCAACCTCTCTAAGCCTCAGTTCCCTCATTCATACAATGCAGATGATGGCACCTTCCATGGGGCTGCTTTGAGGATTCAGGGAGCTGTGGGTATTGATGTAATGCCTGGAACCTAGGAAGGGTTGATGCATGCACCAGCTGTTGTTAATTCTTTATTGAGCACAAGTGTCAGGCAAAGAGATGGCCGTGAGCAATGGGCTGGGAGCTGAGCAGTGGCTGACCCTCCAGCCCCACCTACAGTCCTGGGCAGCTGGTTCCCAAGGGCTCCAGGTTCTCAGATGGGTTGGGCTTGAGTTGCCTGATTACTTCTCTGTCCTTGCAGACGTCCTGCGCTTTGACAACACCTACAGCCTGATGCACTCCAAGAAGGTCAGCTACACTGTGGAGGTGCTGCTCCCCGACAAGGCCTCCCAGGAGAAGATTCAGGGTCTCGAGG
>PVJI01011001.1:0-57784 GCA_004026765.1 Micronycteris hirsuta | reverse complement strand
GTAGCTCAGCCGGGCTTTTTATTAGAAGCTTTAGAACACATTTACATTGGATTGATTATTCATAGGCTTATGCAGAATAGGGGTTTTCAGTTGGGTCATGAGGATATATGGGAAGAGAATAGATAAGGGGTAGGTTTACTCAGTAAGGTAAACATTTAGGGTACAGAGCATTAGGTTGTAAATTCAGGTCCGGTGGCAGACAGGACCAGGGTAGTACATTAAACAAGAGACAAGTAAATTGAGGGTAAGCTAACTAGGGCTGTTAACTCTCAGGACCATAAAACATTGAGGCAGGGATCCATTAACTTAAGCTTCTTGGCTTTGGGGAAGGAGAGACTTAGCAAGTCAGAGAATTTCTTAAGATACATTTTTGCCAAATTCCCATTAGAGAATTCCTTCTCTACAGACATGAATCACACTTGTCCACACGGGAATAATTTATTCACGCGGAGCCGAGCTCTTTATGCGTAAATTTCTGGGGCTTACGTTTTTTCACTCATGTGAAAAGAATTCCCATAGGAAGGCTGACAGGATCTCAAAAAAAAAGCCAATAAAACAAATACCTGAGGTTAGCAAGGTTGCAAAAGAGAAGATAAAGATGCAAAAGACTACTGTATTTCCATATGCCAACAACAATCAGAAATTAAAATTTTAAAAATACCATTACAATAACATTTAAAAAAGCAACATAGACTTGTCCTGGCCTATGCTTTCTCTGCTCCCCTGTGCTCAGTTGTAAAAGGGGAGTCTGGCAGGACACACAGCAATCTCCCTCTCAGTTTAGGAGGGCCGTCCTGAGCATAGGACTGGCTCTTAAAGGAAAGAGAGGACAATTAAAAAAAAAAAAAGCAACATAGATAAATTTGACAAAAGATAAATAAGACCTGTACACTGAAAACTATAAAATATTCAGAGAAATTAAATGAGATCTAAATAAATGAATATACTTTGTTCATGGACTAGAAGACTCTATAATGTAAAAGATGTTAATTCCCTCCTAAATGGATATATAGGCTCAAAGTAATTCAATTAAAATCCCAGAAGATTACTTCGTAGAAACTGACAAACTGCCTTCAAAATTTATATGGAAATTCAGGTGACCTGGAACACCAAAACAACTTTCAAAAAGAGTAACAAAGTTGGAGGACTTACACTACCTGATTTATAAAGTTACAGCAATAAAGATACTATATCTTCATCACTAATATATTACTGGAAGAAAGGTAAAATAATGCAGCCATTCTGCAAAAGTTTGACAGTTTTAAGATTCTGAATATGCAATTACCGATCAACCCAACCAATGCACTACTGGGCACTTACCAGGGAAATAAAAACTTATGAGCAGACAAAAACCTGTACACAGATGTACAGCTTTATTTGTAATAGTCAAAAACTAGAAATGGCCCAGAAATCCTTCACCAGGAGAGTGGTTAAACTATGGCACACAGATACACACACACTATAAAATTCTACTTATGAACAAAAAGGAAAGAACTATTAATATATGCAACAACTTGGATACATCTCCAAAGAATTACACTAAGTAATAAAGCCAACCTCAAAAGTATCATATGACTCCATTTATATAACATATTTGAAAAAACGAAACCTTGGTGACGTGGAAAACAGGCTGGGGGGAGGAGAGGAGCAGGAGGAAGATGTGTGAGACTGTAAAATCGCAATGAAAGAGATCCCAGTGGTTCTGGAGCTGTACTATATCATGACCATGATGGCAGATACATGAACCTATACATGATAAAATTGTATAGAACTAAATGCACTTACATATAAACACACACACACGTGTGAGTACAAGTAAAATTGTAGAAATCACAGTAAAACTGGTAGACCCCATCAAAGTCAAAATCCTTGTTGTGATACTGCACTATTGCTTTTACAAGCTGTTTACCATTAGAGGAAGCTGGGTGAAGTGTCTATTTTTTTTAAATCAACCAACATATATTAAACTATAATTCACACTGTTATAAAGTCTTTGTTTCTCTGCATATGCTCTGATTTACGGCTTTCTATCTACCCTAAACACGCATCAAAAAGAGAAAGAACCTATTACCTCAATTAAATGGCACAGAGAAAATATGACCATATTTTTACTTAACTTTAATCTTCAGAGAATGAAAACACTAGAAATCTTCAATGTTCTACATTGAGAAAACTGTACTGTAATCACCTGATAATTATATATAAGGTACAATAAATTACACAGTAAAAAAAAACCTTAACTAAAATCCTACTAAATAATTCTCTTAGTTAATTGGGGTTCTTTATTAATAAACTTTATGTGAGAATGGTACATGGAAAAGAAATTTATTGCAAATTTAAGAACACTGATTACTTCATGACAATGATAATCTTTATTATGTAAAATTTAAAAATAAGAACAATACTGTCAATTGAACTTTCTGTAATAGTCTTTAATCTGCCACAGTCACTACTTGCCACATGTGGCTATTACACCTTGATACGTGGCTAATGGAATGAAGGAACTGAATATTTAATATCAGTTAAATAACCACAAGTCACTACTGGCTACCACAGTGAACAGAGAAGATCTGGAACTTAGAGAAAAATTCAAAACTACAAACACACAATGTGTAACAATCATCAGTGTAGTAAGTCAGTATTTCTTACCTATGGCCTTTTGGACAGAATAACTAACTGTGTATGCCTGCCCAAAAAAAGAGATATTCCTTTCAAACAATAAAGGTATTTTTTCCGAATTTAATTTTATGTCCACTCTAAAATATTATAGAGTATTATTTAATTCAAAGAAGTTACTGAAGGTAATGGGTTAAGAGCAATATGCATTCTCACCAGCAGAGGGCAGATATGTATAAACACCACAACCAATTTCACTTGTTTAAGTCCAAGACACTAGTACGTTCACTTTCACAGAAGTAATTATACTTCTTAAAAGAGAGAAAAATGCTAAAAATTAATGTATATTTTTCAAAAATAACCTGTGTCCCCAGAACCGGGTTTTGCGATTTGACTAGTTTATTTAAGAATTAACTATAGAAACAAAACAAAATAACCCTGGTAAACAAAATGTCACTCAAGTCTTATTTTCAAGACCATTTACATATATATCAATACTCCCTGAGCTGCAAAATAAATTCTAAAAAAATTTCCTCACAGAGTATGAAAGTTGTCAGAATTTCATGGGAAAATAAAACATTCATTTCAAAAGTAAACCAATTGTAGAAAACAAAACAAGCACTGAAATGTGGCAAAGGGGGCTAAAAAATGGCAAAGGTTGGCCTGAGAAAAACTTGGGAATGGTGCCAACATACTGAGGATTCGCTTTCTGACTCTGCACAGCAGTGAGAAAAGAGGCGCTGAAGCAGTTTGGGTTGAGTTTTACAAGAGTCTTCTGTATAAGTGCTTCGAAAATTGTTTTAATGTCTACCAAAATAAAATGCCCTTTTCTAGTCCCTTTTATCACCCTTCTGCATTTAATTTTCCTGACTGTCTCTATTTCTTATAACCCTCTTCTCCTGGGGCTTCGGTGTTCTGGTTACCCTTGCAGTCTCACAGGCCCCATTCAGTTCCTTCAATGATTTTACTTATGCTGCTGCCTCCGTACAATCTTGGTCATTGACCCTCTGATTTACAAGGGTCTAATCCACACAAGGCTTTGGGAAACACTTCCAATGCAGATGACTCCCAAATCAACAAGCACCCCCTTGCCTATCCCCTCCCCTAAACTTCTGCCTGGCACCGAGATGCCATTGAGTGAGCATGTGTACTATGTGGCCATTGCATTCAAAATGACTGAGCGAGTACAGCAACGAATCTGCACCAAAGTTTGAACTGCATTAAGTTTGAACATTCCTCTGTAGAAACTTTTCGGATGATTCAGAAGGCTGCAGCTATGGGCAACTGGTGGTTGGCAGTGTCATCATGACAATGTGCCCGCTCATGCATCTGTCTCATACAGATGTGACTCAGCCCCCCTACAGTTCAGATATGGTGCCCTGAGACTTCTAGCTTTTCCCAAAACTAAAATCACCTTTGAAAGGGAAGAGATTTCAGACTGTCTATGAGATTCAGGAAAATATGACAGGGCAGCTGATGGCAACTGGGAGACTGTGTTAGGTCCCAAGGTGCCTACTTTGAAGGGGTCTGAGGAGTCTTTGTCCTATGTACCTTGTATCTTGTATCTTCTTCAAGAAATGTCTCTATTTTTCATAGTACATGGCCGCAAACCTTCTGGACAGACCTCGTATGCACTCACCTGTTTACCAGCTTCTCCCTACCTAGAATAACTTTGCCACTCTTCTCCTTTAACTTTGATTCTAGTCTTCCTCAAAAACTACCTCTTGCATTAAAAGCCTTCCCTAATTCCTGCTCTCGGTGATTTTAACTTTCTCTGAACTTCTGTAACATAACATTTGCACTATTTTTTCCACACAGGTATCCAGAATATACTCTATGCTTATGGCCTGTCTCTTTAAAGTCAAGATTCCCAAAGGGATACGGGCAAGGGCTTCTGTTGCGTAACTCTTAGAATGTCCACTCCAGTGGAACAGCAGATAAAGGGTAATATAAATATTATACATACACATACACATAGGAGAAAGAGAAAGATAATTACCTTCTTTCCTTGAACCTTCCAAAAGTATTCTCCTATGGATCTAGTGTCAAAAATCTGTTCAGTTACACTGTTTACCAAACAAAATATAATTCACAAATGCTTCCTGCAAAGTAATGACTGAGTGCTTAAAAAAAGAAGAAAAACCTGACATAATTATTAAAGCCTCCTCTGTGCCAGACATTACTTCACAAGCTCAGTTAATCCTCATAATCCCGTGACACAGGTATGGCTGCTTAACATGTACTAATGCTGAGGCTTAGAAAGTTTAAACAGCACACTCCCACCACAAGGAAATAAAAAAGGGACAGAGGAGAGGGTGGGAGGGAAAGAAAAGAAAGAAATCAGAGTCAACAATGGGATAACTGAGTTTTTTAACCCAGAGCAGTCAACCTTCAAAGCCCATTCTTTAGCTACGGAACCAGTATCTCAAAGATAACAGCAGAGCAATCAATAGATCGCCAACCCGCAGTCAAATGGGGGGAGAAGGAGGGAATAATGTAGAATAAGATATATCATATAACCCTATTTTATTATATTTCTCCCTTAAACTTGTGAAGGAAAATATGTAAACAAATTCAAAATATCATAAAGACACTGAAAACTTAGAAGGTTTGTTAGGAACTAATCAACTCTACAAATACAGCATTCCCCTGCTATTTTTCAAATGTTGATTTACTTTGGCAAAGTTAAGCTATGGTAATCATTTAAGAATCAGAATGGTATAAGATAAAAGGAGATAATGTAAAAAAGTTTTATTTTAACAATCAATAACCCTTGTTTGCCCTGACTGTCCTAAAGCTTAAGCCTTGTCAAACCTATTTTTACTTTGTCCAGACGATTTAACGTCATCCAAAAATTGACTTTGAAAGTTCAGAGTTTAAGCAAGCATATTACATGTTTCCTTTACTTTGTTTACTCTTTCACAAATATTCTAGTGCTTTGTATTTGCAAAATTTCTCCCTCGAGCCCAAAGATATTCAATATTTACAAATAACTCTCTCTTTTAAACTATTCCTGACACTATTCACAGGTTTCATGAGATAACATTTGCTCCTAGGTAACACCTCAAACACCAATAAACAGAACTCCAAGTTGTGAAACATGTTTACATTATTGCCAAATCTGTGTTTAAATAAACTGGTTAAGTAAATACTTAAAATGTAATCATTCCTCACTCTGATTACTATTTTTTTTCTTAATATTCTGCCATTACACATAGATTTGGTTAAGTAAAAAAAATCCCAGAATTTATCTTCTTTTTCATTGTGTACTGGCTGAATGTAAAGCAAATAAAAAAAAAATTAAAAAGCTTAAAGTTACCTTTTATAAAGGTCAAAGGTAACACATTTATTTGTGGGCTCCTAAACAACTAACAGGTTTCCAGACAACGTTGGTTCACTCCCATGTTCTCTTACAGTGACACAGCTTTGAGCAAGTAATTTAACCTCTCTTGATCTGTTTCATCTCTCTAATAGGAGACTAGACCAAATCCTGTGACAGGTCTCTTTTTATGTCTAAATTTCCATCATTTCACAGCTACAAAAAAATGTAGTCAGAAACTGAAAATCTGCCCAAAGTGCTCAAACATCACTTATTCGTGGGTTTACAGAATCTAGGACTGAATGGTGTGTCCTACAACCATATTCAAAAGAATCATTGTTGTCTGTAATTTTATGTTAGAGCCCTAAGACTGGTCAAGAGAAAAAGGTGAAAAAGATAGCCAACCCTTGCCTCCAAAATGAAGGGGCAAATTAAAACAAAAAAGAAATGACCAATAAGCACAATGAAGAGTATCAATAAAATACAAAATGTGATTTTATACCATTTGCACCAACTACATTAAGGAAACTTTTCAAAAACATGAATATCAAGTGACAGGTTATAGGTACATAGGGTCAGCCAGTCTTCACACACAGGCGGTGGGAAGGTAAACTGGCCCCAAATCCTAGTAGTACGAATCAAACAGGCTTTAATTTGGCATACTCTCCCACACCGCTTTCACGTAGATTTTATTCTGAGGAAATAGTTGTGTGTACATGAAGCTTTGACGGTAGTAATGTTTGCAACCACAAAAATCAGAAAGCAAATGCCCACCAATGAGGGGACAGATTCGTTTAAAATAATTTAAATTTTTTCCAAATACTATTTCAAGTACTCTGTGCAGAGAATAACCTTGAATTCTCTAAAATGAATGTCCTGCTATCTTTATTCTTAGCAAATGACTTTATCACCTAATTGTGCCCTCACATTTTTTTGAATTCTTGTTTCTTCATTCTGTTCTGGTTGAATGTTTGTTTCTTCCTTCTGTTCCAAATCTTTGAGTCCCAGTTCCTTCCCCTCACTTGTGGTTCTTTATATATTTTTCTTTATTTCACTTTGTATAGCCTTCACTTCTTCCTTTATTTTGCAACTGAGCTCAATCATTTCCGAGAGTATCCTGATTACCAGTGTTTTGAACTCTACATCTGATAGTTTGGCTATTTCCTTGTCACGTAGTTCTTTTACTGGAGTTTTGATCTGTTCTTTCATTTGGGCCACATTCTTTGTCTAGGCGCATGTGTTATGTTGTAAGGGGTGGAGCCTTAGATATTCACCAGGGCAGGGCAACCCACTTGGCCGCACTGTGGTGCTGTATGTGGGGGAGGGGTCAGACAGGGAACAATGCCTCTTGCTTGGCTCTTGCCTGCTTTCAGTCACTTCCCTTGATTTCCACAAGCAGACTGTGCCCTTTCAGGTGCTGATTCCTGGGTGAGTGGGCTTGTGTACACTCTAGGATCCTGTAGGCTCCTCCAATAGACTCTCCTGTGAGACTGGGAATTTCTCCCACTGCCACAACCCCCACAGGTTTTTACCACCAAAGGTTTTGAGGCTTTAGTTTCCCATGGTGGAACGCTGGGATGCTTGGTCTGTCTCGCTCCCCAGTTGCTCCTCAAGCTAATGTGGGATATCCCAGTCCACCTGCCCCAGCCTCACCCACCCCTGCCTTGTTGCGAGTCCTCTCCACCACAGCTTCCTGTCTCCACCTCTCCTACCAGTCTGGATGAATTTTCTTTAACTCTTTGGTTGTTGGACTTCCATACAGTTCAATTTCTTGGCAGTTCTTGGTTTTTTTGTTTTTAAATGGGTTGTTATCCTTCTTTTGGTTGTGCGAGGAAGTGAAGCATATCTACCTACGCCTCCATTCTGGCAGAAACTTTTTTTAAATGTATTCTTGAAAAACAGGGTGATGGAGAAGTAAAATTAGAAGAACATTCATTACTACAATTTTCAAATGCTTTTTAAACAAGAGCTAAGCAGCACTAAACAGCTGCATGACAATTCTTTTTCTGACCAGCATTCTAAAATGATTACAGGTCAACAGCTAATTTACTCTCTGTCTTCACAATAATTGTTTATTTGAAGTTTTAAACTTCTTTTTGGTTTGTTTATGCAGACTCTGAACATATTTACAACAGCTGATACACATTCAGCCCTCTGTATCCACAGGTTCTGCAGACGCAACCACCCACAGATCAAAACTATTCCCCTCAAAAATGCTATGCTGTTGCTGACATGTACTATGTAGCTAGGCCTACAATGGCTGCATCTGTACTGAGCATATACAGACTTTTTCTTGTCATTATTACCTTAACAATACAGTATAACAACAACTTGCATAGTATTTACATTGTATTAAGTATTATATGTAATCTAGAGATAATTTAAAGTATAAGAGAGGATGTGCATTGGTTATATACAAATACTACATGACTTTATATAAGGGGCTTAAGAATCCACAATCTTTGGTATCCAAGGAAGAGTCCTGGAACCAATCCCCCTCAGGTACTGAAAAAGAGCTGTATGTTAAACAACAGTCATTTACTAATGAACAAAATGAACTAACAAGCAAAAAAGAGACAGACTCATAGACAGCAGGCTGACAGCTGTCAGGGGTCTGGGGGGCAGAGGGGAGTGATTGAGCAAAAATGAAAAAAAAAGAAAAAAAAAAAAAGAGGAAAAACTCATGGACACAGACAATAGTGAGGTGACTGCCAGGGAATGGGGGTAGGTGGAGGAGGGTATAAGGGAGATAAACGGTGATAGACAGACTTGACTTGGGGTGGTGAACACACAATACAGTGTAAGATGATGTGTTGTGGGATTGTGCACCTGAAACCTATGTAATTTTGTAAGCCAGTGTTACCCTAATAAATTCTATAAAAAGAAAAATAAATAAAATAAAATACAGATATGTGAAAAAACAAACAAAAAATAAAATATCAATGTGTTATTATTAGTTAAGAAATAAAATATATTTTTAAAAAATAGTCATTCAGTATAATATTACATGAAATGTACAGATATATACTGTCAGTTGAGACGAGTTAATGTTATTCTTCTGACTGGGGGGAAAAAAATAACTGCAGACCAAGGTGAACTGAACACTTTTTAAGTCCAGAAGGGTCCTTCCCCTTGTTAGTAACTTGTTTGAGTTTGTTCCTTAGACAAAAAAGCTAGAAATTCTTAATTTTTTTTATTTTTTAAGATTTTATTTATTTATTTTTAGAGAGAGGGGAAGGGAGGGAGAAAGAGAGGGAGAGAAACATCAATGTGTGGCTGCCTCTCGCTCACCCCTACTGGGAAGACAGGCATGTGCCCTGACTGGGAATCCAACCTGCAACCCTTTGGTTCACAGGTCAGTGCTCAATCCACTGAGCCATACAAGCCAGGGCAAAATTCTTAATTTTTATTATCAAAATTTTCAAACACAGAAAGGGCAGAAAGAATCGTACAGTGAATACCCATATATCCACTGCCTGGAATCAACAATTTTTCTTATTCTGTCACATCTTTTTTTTACGAGATATGTTGAAATATCTTAAGGCGATTTCATATATCAAGATACTATCCCTAAATACTTTAGTATGAATCTCAAAACAATATGAACTTTCTCCCCATAATGACAATATCATTCTCACACCTACAAAATTCATGATAAGTTTTCAATGTCGTCTAATATGCAGTACATATTCTATTTCCCAATATTGTGCTTCCCCGAATTTTTTTATCAAAGGCTTTTCAAAAAAGTATCCTCTCACCCTAGCTGGTATGGCTCAGTTGGTTCCCATAAGCAAAGGGTTGTGGGTTCAACTCCTGGTCAGGGCACATACCTAGGTTTCGGGTTCAGTCCCCGGTCATGGAGTGTACAGGAGGCGACCAATCAATGCTTCTCTCTCTCACTGAAGTCTTTCTCCCCCTTCCTCTCTCTCCAAAACAGCAATGAAAAAAACTTTCTCAGATGAGGATTAAAAAAATAAATGTATATCAGGAACCACTATAGAGGACACATGGACAGAACCAAGGGGGAGGAGGGAGGCAGGGGAGGGAAGTGGGATTGGAGGGAGTGGGGGGAGGGGAGGGGAGAGGATGCAGACAACTGTAATTGAACAACGATAAAGTAATTACTAAAATAATAATAATAATAAAAAATAAATGTACCCTCTCAAGGACCACATACTGTGTTTGGTTATATCTCTTAAGCTCCTTTTAAGTTAGAGCCCCTCTCACTCCTTTTTTCATATCACTGACTTAGTAAAGAGATATGTGTATTGAACACATTTATATAATACATTTAATAAAAGAATTACAACTTTCAGTTAAAATATTTTCAGGGGACATAAACACATACAAAATGAAAATGATCAGTATAATGCTCCTTACTTTGTGTGAATCCTAAAAATATTTTGAATATGAATATTCAGGATCTACCATAAAAATTAAAGCTCAGTTGAGTGGGTCTGGTCTAAAGATCCGTCCGTTGACCTGACCAGCGTGTCTCAGTTGGGCACATGCCTCGGGTCAGTACCCAGTTGAGGTGTGGCCGAGAGGCAACCAATCAATGTTTCTCTCTCACATTGATGTTTCTCTCCCTTTCTCCCTCTCTAAAAATAAATAAATAAAATCTTTTTAAAAAAGCTGTTCCTTAGCTTTGCATTAACTATTAATATTAACAGTAGTATTATTTAGGACTGATACTCTCCTTTACAAAAACTTCACAAACTTTTAAACTAAAAGAATTTAGTATAGCTTTGATGTGCACACATACCGTAGTTCATAGAGCTTTGATGTTCAATCTGAACAGATAGTATCTTTAGCCATTTATACATTAAGTTATCTATGTGTACGTTTTATACATTCATTTAAACATGAAAATATTTTTCACAAGCTGTGGGCTGGTAGCCTATTGCCATACTTCAGATATTTGATGAACATTTTCACTGTGAAATTTAAGAACATCAGTTTTTTCCCTGTATGCCTTGTAATTTTTTCCTGATAGCAGGACATGATGTAGCGAGTAAAAGTAACTGCTGTAAACAGGCCTTTAGTAATGTGCTGGTGAGGTACTGGGGAGGGAAAGCGTTCTAGGGTTGTATGATTAGCTCTCAGTCTTTCAGTGAGCCTCTGCCTCTGGACGGTAAGTTCACAAACCTGTTTTACCCCCTTCAGTGGGACAGGGTGACTACAGGAGGCTGCAGTTAGGCACTTCCCTTCCTCTGGGTCACATAAGCTCTAGTTAAATAGTTTCTTCTAAGGGCAGACCTTGCTAAGAACAGAATACTGTGGCGTATTTTAAAATGGTTCCCTTTCCCCTTCCTCTGCCAGAAGCACTACGAGAAGTTTCTCCTGTATTCACTGAGTGGAGCTACTGGAGATAAACTCACAAAAGTGTGTGGACTCTCCCCATGACTGAGTCCCGCTGGAGTTTCTGACTCAGATTTTTGTCTACACCGAGCCTCCAGCAATTTGTGAACCACAGTTCAGGTTTTCCTACCCCAGTACGGGTTCCCACAGAGCTGTGATTCACGTTGTGATTCTCTAAATATATTCTCCTGTCTCTCCAATTTTAGTGACAGTGGTTTGCCCTGTGACCTCATTTCTCTAATGGAGCTGAGAAGAGATGTTGATTTTTCAGGGTGCTCAGCTTTTTACTTGTTGTTAGGAAGAACTGGAGACCTGAAGCCAGGCTGGAAACAGGAAGTCCCATCAACTTTTTTTTTTCACCTAGACATTTATTTTAGCTTTAAAAAGAGAAATTTGTTCCTATTATTTACAAGCATATGTAAACAAGTTAAAAACAGTTAAAAAGTATAATTGCCTGAATTTGGGACATGAAATAAAAGCTCCCAAAAAGAAGGCCTCATAGCCTTGTCTTATCTACAAAAGTGAAATTATTGCTGCCACTGAGAAACAAATTCCAAGTAACAACTGATTTTCAGTAAATAAATGAGAGAAAAAACTGCTTCTGTATAATAGTTGAGCAGATTTTCCATAGGGAAAACAACATTTATTTTAATCTGCCAATATGGCAGGAGATGTAACAGCAAGAGGTTACTAAATTTTGTTTATAAAAATAATAGTTTAATGAAAGTAGATAAGGAAAACATGTTATAGAAAAAGTGTATCAAACATTTGGATAAAATTTATCTTTATTTTCTACAATTACAACAAAAAACTAATCCTCATAAGGTAATCAATTACAGCTTATAAATAAGTTTAAAATTTTTAATTCAGAGAAATTTCACAACAATAAAATTAGGCAAAATCAGAAGCACAGTTTTCTTACATGTGAAAACTCAGATGATTTTCCTAAAAAGTATTTGGAAGAAAAACAAAAACAAAAATGGTCTTTTGCTTTATTTTCAAAATTCAGTTACCAAGGGTACATTAAAAATGTGCTTAGAAGACAATCTGTTCAACATATGTATACGTGCCTTTGAAATGTGTTACAAAAACGTCTCCCTCTGGCATCTAAGCTTTCATCACCACATACCTGAATTATTCTAAAATCTATCCAGGCGGGTACACTGCATCAATATAGCTTTGAGTTTTGAAACAAGATAAAATGAAATTAAATGAAATTAAAAATGAAATGAACATGGACTGTCAACCATTCCACCACTACATTACTCACCACAGACTCCCTCAACTCAAAAGCAGGAGTCCTTTAAGTCTGGCCTCAGTAGGCTCCTCAGAGACCCAGCACCCTTCCCTTTCTGCAGTTCACAGGAAGAATCCAGCAGAAGTAGGGGAGGTCCACAGGAAAATAGGCATAGACAGGGCTCAAGCCAGGAATATCTAAAGTGGATAGACAGTTTTCTTAAAATTCCTCATGGTCTGCTTCAGCATACCAAGACAAACATCTGACATTAGAAGAAGCACCATGGTCTTTAGAGTCTGGCAGTTTTCAGTTAGAATCCTGGCACCGGTGGCATCTTTGGCCAAGTTAGTAATCTAAGTTTCAGGATTCCTGTATCTAATGTGGGAACATTCAATATCCTTGAGATTGCTGGGGAACTGCATAAATTACTTATACAACAACAGAACACACAAAACTCTCAAGAAAATTGAGAGAGGGAATTAACATTTGCTAAGTGCCCTAGTCAAACACAGTAATAGCACAATTTTTCACCTTGAGAGCAGTCACCATGCCTCATTCCTCTTTAAATGCCTAGTAAAATGAATACAGCTGAAATGCTTGGTAATGACACTGTACATGGGACTATATCTATTTTATCTATCTTTGAAACTCACTCTGGCAGACAGAATAAGAGGAGATTTCAGAAACCTGGTTTAATTCCACACATTTCAGATGATACTGAACAATGTTCTTTTCTACTTCTGTTCAAAGAGCAGGGTTGTTTTGGGGTCTAATCACTCAGGCCTTAAGATTCAAATCCAACATTTATCAACAACCTACTATATATCAAACTCTATATAAATGCTTCATATACATTATAGCATGCAATAATCACCATAGTCCTATTAACATATCAACACTTATTAAGATGATACAAATGCGTTATTAAAATCATATACAGGAAACCATGTTGTCAAGGAAAAACAGTTGAGGAATATCTACCTATACCCCATTCACCATTAGGGACATTAGATTTAATTTTAAGTACAACAGGTTAAAACACAGAAACTTTTGTTCCTTTCATTTAATGAAGTCTAAATCTTCTCAGGTGATGAAATTTTAGTTTTCATAAGAATAATTATACAGGGTTGTTAATATTAAAATTATATATACTATTCTTTAAAAACTTTTAAAGACCAGTCAAAGCTAATTTTAAAATCTAACCACCTATGTAAGATGTGATTTCATACTCTCAAAACTAGAAGGAATAGAAGCAAACTAAAACGGAGTTATTTATCAGGGACGAAATGGAGATGGTCAACAAAGGCTCATAAAAGAAACTTTTAGCTCCTCTCGGAAATCAGTAGAGGATACCAGCCAATCCCCAAACACCAAGTTTGTTCACACCACCTCTGGACTTCCTTGTTCTCCTGACTTAGCTACCCTGATCCAAATGAGAAAAAAGACACTAGGCCACCAATCAGCTGAAAAAAGCCAAATAACTCCCATGTTTATTCCTTAGTCTGTGAGCAACTCAGAATTCATTGCTCCCATGGCCTTGAGTTCCTGGCTTGCAGGTTGAAAGCCTTGCAATAAAATCATACAGCTTTGCTTTATTCGGCATGCAGGTTGTGGTTTTTGACAAAGGTATAACAAGATGGTGAAGTTCCCTATTACCTACAGGATCAAATTCATGCTCCACTCTCTGCTATTAAATGTATCCCACAACTCTGTCCTAATTTACTCATTCAAATACACATAGGGACCTACTATCATGAACCCTACATTGAGGCAAGCTAATCATGTTAAGCATGTTTTTGAGATCAAAAACAGAGTATTATTCAAGAGGAAAGAATTACTAAATGACGTAAATTTCAGATAATCAGTATCTGATTATAAAGTTTAGGTGAGGAAAAGGGCATATTAATAGAGCAATAACTCATTTTGTCTAAACTGAGGGTCATTAATATCAGGGAATCATTCCAAATCTATGATAGAGGAACTCCTTATATGTATAACCAATTAACAAATTAATTTTAATGTTTTCAACAAGCTTTAAGAAGCTGTAGTAGATTAATGATTAGTAAAGATATGATCCTACTTTACTTTCTGAACCAGGAAGAGATTTAGGTAGGTATAGCCCTATCTCAAGTAGTTTACTAGGCTGGAAGACAACCTCAGAATCTTAAGACTCACTGTGAAAGTGCCCCAGATTGGCTTACTATGACTTGAATTTCCCCAAAATAATGATTTCCAAATCCTAGGAAGTGGGCCACCGGTCTCACAACAAAAATTCCAATAGCAGCACAGCTGTCTCTATGGACCAGGCATGTGCCTGTCCCCACCCCCTTCTTCCCCAATGCTCCCTCCCCTCCCAACCCCTCACCCCTGCCCCCCAGCATGCCAGAACCTCTCCTCCCTCTTTTGTCTCTCAAGGCATCTCTCTTTTTCTCTCTCTCTCCCCTTCCATCCCTCCCTGTCCCTCCCTCTCCGGCTTCTAAGCTCCAAGGGCCCTGAGCCCATTTCTTCTTCAGCTCACGTCTTCTACTTCTGTGACTTGCTAAATAAACCTTCTCTTAAAAAAAAAAAAAAAAAAAAAGTGATATAATAAAAAGTTATATAGTTCCTTGAAGTTAAAAATACTTAAGTGGTATTCTGGCCAATATTATGACAACCTTGTCTACAGACTGTATTTTCATTACATCCTTATAAATTATCATAAAGCCTAGCAGAAAATCCTACAGTTCAGAGGCACCGAAAAGTTGAAGATGCTTTCTAAATATTCTAAAGATGTCATAAGGAACTTTAGAGCTGTGTATGAATAACACGATGTCTCAAGAAAACCAAAGTTAAACCAGCGATTTACGTAAATTTTAAAGTACTCATCAGTATTCTAATAAACGGGGGAAAAATGGGCACCAATCAAGGATTCTTTATCTTTTAAGCCAGGATCTAAGAATACTGCTTTTGCAAAATCTTTACTCAGACCATTAAATTTATTTTCATAGAACAGGAAAATAATTTTAGGGGTATAAATGTTGTATGGAATCAAATACAGATAATTAAGAAACTGTTATATAATTTATAGCAACTGTTAATATCACCAAATGAATAAAACAATATACTGGTATAGCATTTTGATAAACAGCTACTACCGTAACCCCCAACCCCTGATCTAGGTTCTGTTCCTATAAATTTTACTTTCTAGCATTCCATACAACTGAAATCACATATGGTCCCCAACTGACTGACAACAATTTGACTTATAATTTTCAACCTTACAATGGTGCTAAATGGTATCTGTAATAAATTACATAACGTATGCAAAATTTTGTTATAAACTAGGCTTTATGTTAGATGATTTCACCCAACTGTGGGCTAATATAAGAGTTCTGAGCACATTAAAGTAGGCTAGGCTAAGCTATGATAGTCAGAAGACTGGGTGTATTAAATGCATTTTTTACTTACCAATATTTTCAACTTACAGTGAGTTTAAAGGATCATAACCCCAGCATAAGTCCAGAAGCAACTGAATTATGTAGGCTTTTGTGTATAGATCCCTTCACTAAGCATAACATTTTTAAGAGTCATCCGTGTTACTGATTATACCATGCGTTTGCTTCATTATATTGCAAAGTATTATTCCAGTGCATGGATGGACCACCATTTGTTTACCTATTCACCAACTGGTGGACATTTAAGTTGTGTCCAGCGGTTGGCTATTATGAATAAAGCCACTATGAACATTCAAGTACAGTTTTACCTTGTTCAATCAAGTTTCAATATTTCTTTACATATATTCTGAATGAAGCCCTTCTCACTATAATTTTTCTCCAGCCTATGAATTTCTCCTCCGTTTTTTTAAACATTGTCTTTTGAAAGCAAAAGTTTTTAGTTTTTTTAAAAGACTTTATTTATTTTTAGAGAGAGGTAAAACGAAGAAGAAAGAGAGGGAGAGAAATATCAATGTGTGGTTGCCTCTCGTGTGCCCCCCCCACTGGGGACATGGGCCCACAACCCAGGCATGTGTCCTGACTGGGAATCGAACAAGCAACCCTATGGTTCACAGGCTGGCATTCAATTCACTGAGTCACACCAGCAAGGCCAAAAGGTTTTAATTTTGATGAAATCCACTTTCTCAATTTTACCTTCATGGATTGTGCTTTTGTGTCCTATCCAAGAAATCTTTGCTTAATCCAAGGTCCCAGATGTTTTCTCCTGGAAAGTTTTATAGTTTCAGAACTTAAAAAACAAAACTATTCTATTTCTTATCATTTTTTATTTATTGATTTGAGAAAGGAGGATTTGTTGCTTCACTTATTTATGCATTCATTGGTTGCTTCTTGTATGTGCCCTGACTGGAGATCAAGCCTGCAACCTTGGTATATTGGAAAATGCTCTAGCCAACTGAGCTACCTGCCAGGGCTTACAGTTTTATATCTTAAATTCGAATATACTGTTCACTTAATTTTTGTGCATAGTGAAAGGTAAAGATCAAGGTACATTCTTTTGTTGTTAAAATTGTTTTTTTCCTATTGACTTATCTTGGAACTTCTACTAAAAATGAACTAACCTTATATTCGAGTCTCTTTTCTTGACCATCTATCATTTTCCATTCATTTATATTTGTCCTCACACCAATATCACACTGTCTTGATCATAGTAGTTTTACAATAACTTTTAGTCAGATGTATAAGAACTCCAATGTTCTTTTTCAAAGCTGTTTAGATTTTGAGGGAACTTCTGCATTTCTTTTTGAATTTTAGAATCAGCTTGTCATTTTCTACCAAAAAAAAGCCTTCTGGGATTTTGACTGGAATGATGTTGAATGTACAGATTAGGCATAAAGATTGCATCTTCTAATCCATGAACATGATACATCTCTCCACCTCTCTGGGTATTCTTTAAATTTCTCTCAGCAATCTTTGGTAGTTTCTGGCATACAAATCTTGCCTGTATTTTGTTAAATTTGTCTCTAAATTTTCATATTTTGTTATTGTAAATGACAATTTTTATTTCAACTTCAAATTATTGCATGCTAGTATATGGAAATTATTAATTTTTCTATGTTCACCTTGATTGGTCTCTGTTTGGGCTCTAGATGTGGGAGAACTCCATCCCGCAAAGCTCTCCCAGCCACCGTGGACAAGAATAAGTCGTCCTGGACACAATTTTGTTCCAGCGGGAAAGAGGGTGGCGATTCCCTCTGGTGGAAAATGCCCCAAGCCTTTCTCCCAAACAGCTTTTATTGGGAACGGTATGTGCAGGGGTTTACAACATATATGCATAGCTCATCAATCAATGTCAAAAGGCTATAGTCACACAAAAACAGGTACTATCTATAGATAACAACTGAAGGAACACAGAGATTTGTCATAGGTGAGGGTCTGTGAGACATGCTGACACCAGATGGTCTTTAAGACGTGTTTCATGAGATAAGGAGTTTACTCCTTATGTCTTGAACTTAAATATCCCGCTTATATCAACAGGGCCACCCAAAGCAAAACAAGCTTCAAAGGATACAATGTATTTATCAGGCCTGATTTCCCATGGGGAACCCTAAGTACTGGCTTCCTGTAATGCCTGCCACCTGTGGTTTTTCCAGTGAGACTTACTGGCCTCTTTCAAGTCTTGTTCTCATAGGGCTACAGTCTCTGAAATCACACAGAGTGATCCCAACAGGACTACTATTGCATGCATATTTTCTAAATAGTGAAAATGGCTGCTTTAAATTGTATTCACTTCATCATCTTATGCCATCTTAAGTACGTCCAAAGTAGTAACCTTTTCTAAAAGCCTGGGCTCGATATACACTTTTTATCACAAATCCGCTTGTAAGCATAATAACAGCCCTCAAAGATATCCATGTTCCAATCCCTGGAATCTATAAACATGTTACCTTCCACGCAAGACACTTTCTTTGCAGGTATGCAAGTTAAGGACCCTGAGATTTCCACTTGATTATCCATATAAACACAATGTAATAACAAGGGTTGTTTTTAAGATTTTATTTATTTATTTTTAGACAGAGGAGAAGGGAGGGAGAAAGAGAGGGAGAAACAGCAATGTATGGTTGCCTCTCACATGGCCCTCACTGGGGACCTGGCCTGCAACCCAGGCATGTGCCCCGACTGGGAATCGAACCGGGACCCTTTGGTTCCCAGCCCTCGCTCAATCCACTGAGCTACACCAGCCGGGGCTAATAACAAGCCAAATAAGGAGGTGTAATGATGGAGGAAGGGAGAAGAGAGGAGGGGAAGGGATGCAGGAAGGGAGGGAAAGGGGGAGAGAGCGAGGAAGAGAGAGAGATCTGAAGATGACACACTGAAGATAGAGGAAAGGGTTATGAGGCAAACACCACGGATGACCACTCTACAAGCTAGAAAAGATGAAGAAATAGAGTCTCCCCTAGTGCCTCCAGGAACACCTCTGATTTTAGCTCATAACACTCACTTTGGATTCTAACATTAAAATTGTAACATGATAAACTTTGTTGTTTTAAGCCAATAAATTTGTGGTGATTTGTTATAGCAGCAGTAGAAAATACTCCAGTGATGATCATTTCTCTTCGATATAATACTGTACTTTTGCTGCTTTTTTGGCACCTTACACCATCACCATCCCACACCAAAAGCAACTTTCAAGAGTAGAAATGTGTCAACATCTAGACTAAACCTTAATTCTTATGAATTTTCTTACATTGGAAGATACAGCTACCTTACATATGATTTCCCACAGAATTTTCAAAATCCTTTTATTTTCTGTTTGAGTTTGATATGATCACTGGCCCTTGAAATGTACTCTTTACAAAAGATAATGACAGACATCTTAGGGTCTATCATCAGTCACTTGTGAAATGGAGACCAAAAATTGTTGTGGGGGTGGGGGTGCTGGTGGGTAAGGGGGACGCCAGAGGGCACAGATTGGAGAATTACTAAAAAACAAATAATTCACTCCTTTTTGGCCCTCAAAATCTTCCCATTTACCACTCAAGATATATGTGGGCAGGAAATAAGCCCATATTTCCAATAGCATCTTTTCTAAGCTCTATTTTATGTGAAATATTTTTTAAAATTACCTCTACCTGGTACTACAGCTAAATGTCATTCAGAGTTAACATAACTCTACCTAACGCCATAAGTAGAAAATATTGATATTTCTTCTCCAAGAATGCATAAAAAAAAATTTCTAATACAAGAACTCCTCAACCTGTGAAAAATATTCCTGAGTTATATGATATGGTGTGAGAATTAAAGATGATACCAACTAAATTTTCTCAGCAAGACCTAAGTCATAAATGAAAAACCTTTAAAAATATAAAAATTTTATCATAATCCAAAGTTCAATAAGACACAAAAGTAATAACCCTAAATAACAGAATTATTTTTAAAACTAACAATAAACAGTGACACAGAAGTGACATGAGGCATGGGATTTAGAAAAGACGACAGCTCACACGGCAGTTGAAATAACTCTTTGCAGTAAGGCGCAATGAGGACGGGGACAACTGGTCACCACCCAGCAAACCACAGGAAAAGCTTGAACCCAAGCCCAGCTTTACTAACCTAACCAGGCCAGTGCTCTTTCAATTCTATCATGTTGCTTCTATGGTTTAAAAAGCCAGGGTAGATGAGCAGTACCCGGCCTAAGGACATAACTGCAGAAACAGAAAAGAAAGAAGTTACAAGGAAGACAAAAAAACCAAAACTACTAAAGGGTTCGTCAACAGACTCAATTCGTAGAATAAAGTTTAGTTATCAGAAAAAATATGCTATTTTGTTTATATTAGTATTCTGAAGTCATGGTGGTTCTATTATTTAACGTGAAGAGATAAATTAAAACAAAGCCATGACAATAACCTCTGAGAAATATATTAAGTCAGCTTGAAGGTGATAGTCTCTTCCCAACAATAAAACTAGTAGTTGTAGTAGTAGCAGTAGTAGTAATAGTAGCCACAGGAGCAAGCAGCAGGAAAACACTTGAGTTTATAAAGTATATGGTTAGAATGTCAAATATTTGACTTTGCCTTAAAGATAGCATGGGTTCTGATTCTCATAGGTCAATAAGGGTTATATATATATATATATATCTTTGACAGCAAGAATTAAGAAGATATACATTTAATTAATGAAATCAATCATTAAGATAAATCAATAAAAAGAGTATTTTAATCTTTAAAGAAAGACAAAGAACTGAAAGAGAAAAGAGAGGAAGACAGTCCAAGTTTTAAACTAATGAACCACAAGGAGACCTGGGGTTCCATCCCAGCTCTGACACCAGGGCTCTCTGCATAATCTTACCAGAAAATACCACTTAGACTGAAGTTTAGCACTGTGAGGGAACTTTTAGATTGTCAAGTGTCTTTAGATAAGTTATAATCACAGATCTAGGTTTACATGAATTTGTTCTACAAGCATCAACATCATCATAAACACCAGTTCCTCAAAGTGAACTTTTTAGTATGAATTACTTTAAATAGGTTCATTTAAGAACTCTTACATACCAAACACTTAAAAAATGATCTCCGACCTTATTGCCTGTAGTAGACTGGGGTACCGGATCTTTCGACCTCCATTTAACATTTCTACTACTGTATTTGAAGAGGTCAGAAAGCTAAAAGAGCCCCTGGAAGGCAAGGTGTTGAACACCAGTGTGCAAATTTTTTGCATGGGGAAGACACAAGTGTGGCAAAGACCATCTTCCTACAGCAAAGGCAACTGACAAAAACGTCTAGTAGACATTGAACTTCAATAACCATAGTCCCGATTCTCTCATCAGCTTTCAAGTTTCGTGGGTAAGAAGCAGCCACAGTGGAAGTACTGGTAGCAATGGCAATATTGTGTGGCCTGGAAAGCAGTCCAGCGGTGGCTCCCCAACTACTGCTCCTCCAGACCTCCCGATGATGTTTGAAGTTTCCTGTTCCTTAACACAACTGCAGTGGTTCTGCTTCCTGCCCTACACCCTGATTTACTGCACACTGACATTGAGTTCGAGACCTCTTACACTCTTGCTTGGGCTCCTGTTATAACTAGGTGACTTGCCTGCTATCTCTCACCATTCTTTCTCTGACCTGCCAGCCCCAAATCTGACCCTGCTTAAAGAAAACTTACAAAAGAAAGGGCAACATGAAAATCTCTTATGTTCTTTTGTATACTTGTTCCTTATGGGCTATGTTCTTTAATTCCTTTTCCATATGGTAAAATCCCACTCTACCTTCAGAACCTGGCCCAAACAAGAATCCCGTGAATATTCCCCAGAGAAGGCACTCCACACACCCATACGTATGCTCTCTTCCATACATCCTGCTGCCTACCCTTGGTTCTGTGCTCAATTACACTCATTCATTCAAAAGATATTTGCTGAGTTATATTTACCTACCTCATGTCACACATTGTGTGGAGGGGATGGGGATATATGCCAAAACAAGACAGACAAGGTCTCCTCCCTTACAGATGTAATGCAACAGGATATAGATTACCTGATAAATATCCAAAAATGTTTAATTACAATGATAATAAGTGTGATAAGAGATTCAGGGTGTGCTTCCATGTATAAGTGGAAGCCTAACCTACTCTAGGGTGACCAGGGAGAATCATTTCCCCTAAAGGGACATTTAAGCAGAAACTGGAAGATAGGTAAAACTAATCAGGCAAAAATCATTAGAGTTTTGCCTAGGCACAAGGACAACATGTACAAAGGCCTTGAGGCAGCATTCTAAGAACTGTGAAGACAACCTACGGACAAGTCACAATGCAAAGGAGACAGCAGCCCAAAATAAGTGGAAAGGAAGGTACTTCTTACAACCATTATTATAAGTAACACTCAGTACACTGTTTTAGAATAATTCATTTGCAAAAATGCCACCCCCACTAAACAAACTCCTTTAGGTCTTACAAATTTTTCTACCCCACAAGCCAATACAGTGCTTAGCAGCATCCCCTCCGGTCAAGATATGTGGAATGAAGAAAGAGTGTTTGATCTGGGCAAGGAGTTTAACATCTCAACACAAGACCCATGAAACAAAAATTATCTCTAGGGTTCACAAACCTTGATTCTGACTACTGTGCACAACACTGTGCAAGAGACATATTTTCACGCCAACTTACACATGTCCAGGATCAAACTCAGTATTACTGTGGATGAAAGTTTAACTACTACAAACTAAACAGTAAGTTGGCAAGGGGTTCTAAATCCTCACTGCTCCGTAACGTGCCACCAACTAACAACCAACACAATCATGAATGACGCCAGGGAGAGAAAGCGAGCTCTCCATCTGCCTGTTCTTCTCCTCCAGTTGCTCAACAAATTCGGTAAGAGTATCAATAACAGGAAATTGGCACCTATGTCATCCTTGCCTACTTCATTCCTTCCTAACTTCTGTCAATTCAGGAAACATGTACTGTTGACTCAGTAGAAAATGTCAAAATCCAATTGACATACCTCTGCCAACTATTTTAAGTCAACAGAATACGGTAATCTCTAGCCCTGCACTTTCAGTTTTGGGCACATGTTTTCAAACAGCAATGGTAGAAGCAGTCTTTGAAAGTAAGTTCAGTTAACTAGGAAATAGCTCCAAAACACACGAAAAGCTTGGTGGAGAGTTTACTGGACAGTGAAGAAAACACCAGTATACATATATACAGTATGAGATCTCTTTACAATAATTGAACTGTGGAATAACACCCTAAACTTGTCTTTTAAAAGTATGTTTAACTTTCACTACCTACATTTACTATGTTGTCTGGCAAATACAGTAATAAATCCAAAATCAAGTAACAAGCCAAGAATGCTACCAAAAGAGCTCATAAATGGGTTCAACCAAGGACCTAAAAACTTTACAAAATACATTTAGTTACATTAGTTGTCCAATCATGTCAAATTTTTCAATTATTACAACCATGAAATCAAGTCTAGTTAAACCAATAAGTATCCTTAACTGTGATTTTTTTCCCTCTGGAAAGATTAAAACAGTGAAATGCTTTAGAAGATCATTTTAAAATTACTCTAGATTTAGCAGCAACAAATAATAATGATCTTTCTATATCAGGGCTATGGAGTTCGTGCCCTTCACAATGCACCCTTGAACTCTTGATAATATTCTCCTTGATAATATTCTCCCACTTCCCCTACTTCTCAAAACCCACAAATAAAAGATCAAACAAAAATAAAATAAAAATGACATTTATTTGAAATATATTTATTGACCTCAATGACAAAAGCAAATAGTAAGCAAAACTGATGCTCCCTATCCCTTAGAGGTCAAAGGAAATAAAACTTTTGTCCCATTGGGTTGGCCAAAAAGTCCGTTACATTTTTTCCATATAATGACTCTAGTAGGGTTTAGTTTCCTTTAACTTCATTCCAAACAATTTTGTAAGATTGTAGTGTGACAGCTGTCATATCAGTACACATTTTAAAAAAGTACCAAAATTTCTGAATTTTTGTGCAGCCATTTTAAGATTGAAGATGGAAGACGACACGCAACATTGTCAGCATATTGTGCTTTATCATTTCAAGAAAGGTAAAAATGCAACTGAAACGCAAAAAAAGATGTGTGCAGTGTATGGAGAAGGTGCTTTATGGAGAAGGTGCTGTGACTGATCGAACATGTCAAAAGTGGTTTGTGAAGTTTCTTGGTACTATCTACATTTTGGCCAAATAATTCTTTGCCGCGGGGCTGTTTTAAACATTGGAAGATGTTTAGCAGCACCCCTGGCCTCTACCCAATGGAAGTCAATAGCAGGAGATAGCCGACATACTCAAAATATCCAAAATCAATAAAGTTATTGGTGAAAATGAAAAATTTGTCTTTTATTTTATGAGAAAAACATAACAGACTTTTTGGTCAACCCAATAATTTGAGAAGTACATGATTCTCATGCCCCACCTCAAAAAAGGTGAATGAAAATGTTAACACGTGGTAAACAATGGCCTTAAAAACCTATAAATTGCCCTTGCTGGTGTGGCTCAAGTGGATTGAGTGCTGGTCTGCAAACCAAATGGTCACCAGTTATTTTCCCAGTCAGGGCCCATGCCTGGGTTTCAGGCTAGGTACCCGGAGTGGGGAGCACGAGAGGCAACCATACATTGATATTTCTCTTTCTCCCTCCCTTTCCTTCTCTCTAAAAATAAATAAAATCTTTTTTTTTAATGCCTATAAATTATTTTAGGAAGCATTTGCACAAAGTACTTTGGGGGAAAAAATTTGAAAAAAATTATTTTTCAATTATTTCTATACATAAATTATCTTTTATGTGTAGAAATAATTATTTCTGAAACATTTTTATGTATAGAATTATTCTGAAACATTATTTTAATGATTTCATATTTACTAACATCTCTACTTAACCATGTTATTCATTACTCAAAATGCATACTATACAACCTCAGTTTCTTTCTTTTTCTGGCCTTTTAAGGTTCATTTTTCAGTGTTTTAACAGTGCAGTGATGAGTGAGCAAATGAGTTTCAATACAGAAAAGTATTCCCCCAAAAATCCCACACGCATACTACCAGGTAAAAATTACTGCAATAGTCAGGAATTTTCAACTCATCACCTGAGGGGTCACATAGAATAAATGTTAGGTTGGCTCAATCAAGTTACTATACTGAAAAGTGCTAAAAAAATAGTACAGTTACAGTAATCCAGCACCTGTTATGGTTGTGAAGCACGTAACTTGCTGATGCTGTGTGGCTTTGTCTAATCAAACATCAGCCTACTGAAACCTAACTCATTTATACGGTATTGTGGAAGAACGGTAAAGATTCAGGAAAGGGCTAGGTCAAATAGTAAGAGAAATCTTAAATGGCATTCCCAAAGACTGACTGACTCCTATTTTGGAGAACTACCTGCTTTCTCACAGAATGAACAAGTAAACCAATTTACAAATAAGCAAGATCTCTTCCTAACCACATGCAAATATCTGAAACACTGTTCCAATGAGCTTAGTTATAAGACATTAAATATAAATCAGATCTCCAAACCCAAAACATATATACTAAATATAGAGTATCTCTTCCAAAGGCTGAAGCCAAAAGCCCTCCAACTAACAAACTAAAATTACATTTTTTTCATCTCTGGATCTTTAAAATGTACCTTCAACGTCCATGGGGTACACAAACCTGTGTCCATATAACCTCCCAAATTAGCTGGTCAGAGGCAATTTAATTATTAAAATCTTCAGGAACACAAGCGCACTGTCCAAGAGACTCGTGTAATGAAATTCCTGTTCATTCTGCTAACAACCAGATTAAAAAATACCAATAATAAAGACTCCTCCCTAATTGTTTTCTTCAGTAAAACTACAACCCACCAAAAAGGACCACCATACTCCTTCTCAAGAAACAGAAGCAAAAGCCCTATATAAAGCTGTTGGGTGAGCAGGCAGGCACAGCTCCACCTGGGATACCGAACATCAGAGCCCGGAGGAGGAGGATGAAGTTACCGCGGAGGGTTGAGGCGCGGACGTAGACTTACGGTGGCCCCACCCACGGAGGCACCTGTGAGCTACGGCCGGCGAAGGGCATCCCTTCAACTCCAAGCACTGCCCAGGCCGGCGCTCGATTTCGCGCTCCCAGACTCGCCCCGGCCCCGGGTCCGAGCTTCCCAACGCGGGCACCGGCTCAACCTCGGGGCCGGAGAGGGAAAAAGACTGGGGCCAGGGACGGTGCCCGTGGGCCTGACCTCACCGCCGCCTCGGGCGGAGGTGAGGGTCCATTTGAGCCCCGCGCCCGCCTTCCCGTCAGGGCTGGGGCCGACCGGGCACAGCCGCGGCGTCCGCTCGGGCTCCGGGGCGCCGCGGCGACGGGAAGGTCACCGGCTGCAGGAGGCCCGGACCAGGGGCGGCGATGACCGCGCTACCTTTGGCCTCGCAGTCGGCGCAGTACTTGTTGTCCTCCTCCCTCAGCAGCTTGGACAGGATGAGCTGGTGCTGCTCGTTCAGCTTCTGAGCCTTCTCCCGGCAGGAACGCGTCGCCATCTCGGCAGCTGGGCGGGGAGCCCGGGACAGCTACGGCGGCGTCGGGTGCGGGCAGGAGCCGGGCTGGATAAACGCACCTGGAGCCGCCGGGACCGCGGGCAGACCCAGCCTCAGGAAGCGACGGCGGCAGCAGCTGGAACAGGAGGAGCGGCGGCGGAGGTGGTGGCAGCGCCGACGTGTCCCGCCTCCTCGCCGGGCCGGCCCCGCACGCACCGCGAAGCCGGCGAGACGGGGAGAGGGGGGAAGGGCTGTGGCCGTGGCTTCCGGGTGGCGCGGCAGGAAGGAACCCAGCCTCCCGGCGCGCTGCGCATGCGCTGAGCTTCCCGGGAAGCCAGTCAGTCCACTGTTTTTGCTCAAAGCCCTTAGCCCAAGGTGATTCCAGGAAAGTATCTTGCGCTGCCCGCTGTGGGCTTCCCTACTTTTGAAGTGGGACTGTCGTTTAGGGCTTCGAATAAAACCCGGTAAAGGGAGATTTTTTTTACTGAGAGTCGACTTTCACTTGCTTTCTTGACTTTGCCCTTTCTGGCACAGCATTGGAAATGCAGAAATAAAAGTGACCGGGTGAATTTGTTTATTCATTCGACGTTTATTCACCTGCATTTTCTAAACAAGCACCACCCTAGAAGCTAGAGACATGCGTAGAATAAAGTAAAACAGCCTCTTCTAGTGACATGCATTGAGTTCTAAACTTTATTAATTATTCTGTGCTGTGAACGATTAACTCATTTAAGCCCAGTCACAACCTGTAATACTATCCTCATTATACGGATGGGAAAATGAAGCATGGAGTTTAGTAACTTGCCCAGATACAGATCTACTCATTGGAGGAGTTGTGATTCAAATCCAAAGTAATCTGACTGCAGTGTGTAAAACATCTGGCAATAAGGCTTTCCTTACGGAGTAGAAGGTGTGCTCAAGTTGCCAAATACTGAGCAGTATCACTTTAACAAGAAGGTGTATAAACAGTGACCTTTAATTCATGAAAAAGAAAACTAGGGAAAGAAGACACTTTTGATTAAGCCCCAGAGTGTTCCACTCCAGGATCATGGGATTTGAACCCTGAGTGAGGCAATTTGAATGTTTTGGCATGTTGTGTTTTACTAGCAATTTCTAATACAGGGTTTATGCAATTAGAATAAGCATGGCCCTTGCCTGTGGTGGGGTAGATGCTAATATAGGCAGTGAGCAAGAGTCTCATTGTCTCTGTCTCTCATACTTTTTATAGGGCCAATTTCTGGCCTAGGCCCTACATAAAGATGACCCTCCTGCTCACCTAGCCCTGTTTTTGACACAGAGTCTTAAAAATGTTTGTGGAATTAAATTAAATTGCAATGGCAGTGAAGATGCTGAGTAATTAAATTATAGCTTAAACCAAATCGTTCTAACAAATAATAACTAGGTGGATACCAGAGTGAGTTCCAATAGACAGAAAAAAAATATCATGTGGGAGGTAGAACTTTTTTTTTTAAAGATTTTTTTATTTATTTATTTTAGAGAGAGGGGAAGGGAGGGAGACAGAGAGGGAGAGAAACAGCAATGTATGGTTGCCTCTCACATGGCCCTCACTGGGGACCTGGCTCACAACCCAGGCATATGCCCTGACAGGGAATCGAACCGGCACCCTCTGGTTCCCAGCCCGCGCTCAATCCACTGAGCTACACCAGCCAGGTGGGAGGTAGAACTTTTAAGCCACATCCTGAAAACCAGCTTGATATAGATGGGGCCCTAGGGAGGGAACTATCGAGCAATAGCAGCACACGCAAAGCACAAAGACTTCAAGTAGCTCGGATAATCGGCTAAAGGACAGGAGTACTACTTAGCACAAGTGAAAGGTTGAATAAGTCAAGTGCGACAGGATTAAAGAAGACTTGGGGAACCAGACAAAGCAATCTGGCTTTGATGCAGTTAACGACAGAAAACCTGTGGATTCTTCAACTAGAATAATAGCATGGGGCGGGGGGGGGGGGGGGGCGGGAAGAGAGGATCTTTTGGGAAAGTTAGTCCAGCAATAACCAGTTAACAAACACCATTTTTGAGTGTTTTCCCCCATAAAATTCTGCTTAGCGCTGTAAGAACTCAGAAAAAAACAGAAGACAGGCTTACCACTAAGAATTTATCTACATGATGGATTGCAGGATCACAGCAATGTCTAACAGACATACGGGCATACCACATATGTACTTGAAATTTGTCTAGTAGCCACATGTAAAAATTAAGTAGGTGAAATTAATAGCATGTTGTATTTAATCCAATGTATCCAAAATATCATTTCAACATGTGAGTATGTAGAAAATTATTGTGAAATATTTTACATTGTTTTCATATTGTTTTCAAAATCCAGTGTGTATTTGACATTTACAGCTAATTTTAACTTCAACTAGCTGCATTTGGAGTGCTCAATAGCCACATGTGGTTAGTGGCTGTATTATTGAACATTGCTGCTCTAGATTGTCAACCTAGAGCTATTAAAATATAAATTTAAGTTGATTATTTATTAGGGATGTAACAGGAAGAGCAGAATAGAAGACACTGATACCAAAACCATCTTGGGAGGAAAATAACATTTCATTCATTCATCAATATTACCAAACACTTGCTCTTCAGTTCTCTGATAATCAGAATCTTACATATCTTACAGTCTAGTAGAAATACAAACACATCAACAGAAAAATTAACAGCCACACTGTATAGTCTAGAGTACACATAACGTGCACTAGGGGTTGAATATATGGTGACAGAAGGAGACTAGACTTTGAGTGGTAAGCACACAGTGTAATAGACAGGTGATGTATTATAAAATCGTACACTTAAAACTTATGTAATGTTATTAACTAATGTCACCACAATAAGTTTAATTAAAAAATAAAGTGCCCTGGGAGCAAAAGGAAAAGAACATAAGTAGCCTGGAAAAATCAGGGCAGGCTTCACTGAGTGTGTGCTACTTAAACTTCCTTTAGCAGGTGTAGGAATTTTTCAAGTGAGAAGGACAAGGAATACCTTGAAAAAAATTGTATGCACTTCTGAAAATATGCAGTGATGTGCTGGAAGTAGTGAGGATATGAAGCAACAAGATCCTAAAATGTGCGTGGAGAACAGGTAGGTAGGAAGGGAAACAAAGTGGAGAGGTAGATTGGCGCCAGGAGGTTAAGAACTTTGTAGCCAAATGGCATAGTTTGAATTCTAATCCCCGGGCATAGAGAGCCAGCAGAAGCTTTTACACAGAGAAAAGACCTGATTAGCTTTGTTTTCTGAAACCATAGTGGCAGGCTGGAGAACATGGGTGGGGGAAAATGTTATCAGGGAAACAAATTACAGACAGTGCTATTGTAATAACAGGCCAAATAAGATATGCTGAAGGCCTATTTTAAGCCAGTAGCATACAGTTTGGAAGAGACAGAATCAAATGATGTTTTAAAATTAGAAGCAGCAGGATTTGGCAGCTGACTGTATGTGGGGGGTTGAGTTAAAGGAGGTGAGAATAACACCAAGGTTCTAAGTTAGGAGACAGGTAAATGGTGATGCCATTAATCCAGATCAAGAATAGAAGGGACAGTACAGGTTTGGGGTCAGAGGAGAAAAGGAGTTTGTTTGAGGTCATGTTAAGTTTAAGGTGTTCATAGGATATCCAGTTCCATTTAACTAATAGGACATTGTCTATTTTTTTTTATTGTAAGATTTTGCCACTTTTTAAAAAAGATTTTATTTATTTATTTTCAGAGAGAGGAGAAGGGAGGGAGAAAGAGCAATGTATGGTTGCCTCTCACATGGCCCTCATTGGGGACCTGGCCCGCAACCCAGGCATGTGCCCCGACTGGGAATAGAACCGGGACCCTCTGGTTCCCAGCCCGCGCTCAATCCACTGAGCTACACCAGCCGGGCAGGACATTGTCTATTTCTAAGGAGAAAGTGCTGGTTATCTACATTTGGGAGTCATCTACATTTAAATAGCCATAGAAGCCACTGGGTAGATGATACTCCTCTAGAAAAAGCATATAGACTAAAAAGAGAAGAAATCCAAGCACAAAACTCTAGGAATTGCCAGCTAAATGAAGAATGGACAGAGAAAGGTGCACCACTGAAAAGAGAGGTGAGGTATGTCCAGGAAGAGAACCAGAAGCCATGGGAGGAGCAGCTTCTGAGAAGTACAGGCGAACACCAATGCCAACTCCTCCAGGAAAATTAGTTATTTCAATTCTAGTTGACATATACAGCATGGAGTAAGGGGTTCATTGTTTTCCTTTACAACTGGCCTCTAGCCCAGAAGTGAAATCATCTGGTGAGGCTTCCCAGGGACTACAATTATCTGGTATTTCAGTAAAATGTTGAGGGAGGGATGGGGATGGTTTGGGGGCAGGGGTCGGGGGAGAAGAAAGGAAAGAAGGAATAAAGAAGCAAAGAAACAAACGAATAAAGGATAAGTGTATGGATAAGAAGCGCTGCTAGGGTTAACTGTGGGATGTAAGCTAAGGAAAGTGTCCAAAATGTGTGCAGGAGGGTAAAGCCAGAGCAGCTAAATGACTATAGGTTCCTTTGAAGCCAGAGGTGACTTGGTATCCTTAGGAAATGGATGATAACAGCTAAAGAAGGAAACGTAGTGACCTAGAGTACCTATGTCTCAGAGGGAAGTAGTAACTTCAGATGAGGTCCAGATGTCAAAGTGTCTTCAGAGATGCTTGAAGGCTGGGGAGTGAAGGTCTATTTCTACAGATTTTTAGAGAGGTAAGGGTCCTTTCAACTCAAATTCTATTTCCATTTGGAAGAAAGAGATGAGAAACAGGTTTAGAGAGTTATACCGGAATGAAGCTGGTATACCACAGAGGACAAAGAAAAAGAGGAAAAGTGGGGGAGTGGGGACATAAAGAAAAAGGTGGGTGGAGTGAAAGTGACAAGAGTGACGGTGTGTGTGTGTGCAGGCGGATATCTGATGAGAGCAGGAGGTATGGACAACTGTGAGAACGGGGGTCATAGTCAAAAGAGCCACTGCTTTTTAATCTCCTACTGTGAGTTAATAATCCGCACACACCAGCTCTTTGAAGTAAACCATATCATACCCATTATTTGTATTAGGAAGCATCAGCCAGAATGGGCTAACTCATGTTGATGACCCAAAATCTTAATGACTTCAAACAATAGAAGTTTAATTCTTGGTCATCCTACATGTTCCTTGGGTTGGTAAGGATTCTGTTCCATGTTGCCCTTTCTCAGGGACTGGAGTGACAAGGTCTCCGTCACGTTTCACGGAAAAGGAAACAAGGTGAGTCTCTTACAGGCTTCTCTTCAAGAATAACACATGTCTACTTCAAAACTCAATCCATTGCCAAAACAAGTGCATTACATGCCCTAATATCAAGGGAGCCAGAAATGTAACCCTAACATGTACCTAAAAAGAAAACTGGAAATATCACTGAACTGTACAGAAATTGGCTCAGAGATGAGTGCTTTGGTGAAAGCAGCCTAGATATTAAATAACATAACTGGTATTTGAGGTTAGGTGTTTTTGGCATTAAAGGCTCTGCTGTTCTCATGAGCCATGCCACCGCCTGGGATGGAAAACAGTAGAACAAGTTAGATCCAGCAACAACAAGAATTAGAGAGAGGCCACGTGTGTTGAGGCAAGAGGAACACAAACATGGAGATATGTAAACAGACAGCCCACACACCAAAAAGAGACGAGGCCCAGGAAAGACTTAGATTTTATTTTTGTTTTGTTTTTAAAAGTTACATCAGGGAATGTTAGTGGGTTTGTGGTTCCTAAAAACTCTGCTCAACTGGAATGGGGAGCATTCTTTTGATCTCTGCTTAGATGCCAGTGGGCTCTCCTCAGCGTGGGCACAGTGGAGTTTCTGTTGCAGACGTGTGACTTCCACACACTTCTTTCCCTCCCTCCTTCAGGAGTGACTTATTTCTAAATATGCAGTAGCAAGCAAGAATATATTCTACAAGAGCCCACATCATACTACTTAATGTAGGAAAACATGATTTCCAAACTATGTGGCTTCATATTTTTACCCCCAGTGCAGAAACACTGACATTTTTTTAGGGGTCATATGGGCAACCAGTGTCCTCAGTCACAAAAATACGTGATACAAGGCTCCAGAAGAGTACATTCAACCCCTACAATCCTTTGCTGGAGACAGAATGACCAGCATACATGTGTATCCGAAGGCAGATGCCCGGTGGAACCCAGAGGGGTAGCCAGTTCTCAAGTTTGGGCTTTGGCAACTCTAGGCTTTATTCTTTTAAGCATTTTAATGAAGCAGAAATAAACAACTCTAAGACAAATTTCTTGAACCGGCTCCTTCCCATTACCCTCTACGCTCCCAACCCACCAGTCTTTTCACAGGAACATTGACTCTCCATTCATGTATTAATCTCAGCAATACATTTTTTTAGTTCCTTCTATGTTTTTGATACTGTGCTAAGTACTAGAGATAAAAATTATTGAACAAGAAACTCTTTGCTTCCTTGCACAACCAAAGGAGAAAAACAACCAATCTAAAATCAACAAACAACCAGAAGCACCAGAAAATCAAAATGTGTGCAGTTCCGACAAACACAGAATTAAAGAAACAGTCAAACAGAACAACCAGATCAGTAAGGCAGAGGGCTGCACCGGCTGACTCAGAAAAACTGCAGCGAGGTGGTGGACTGGGCTGGCAAGGCTGGCTGCGGCCAGGCGGCAGGCTGCACAGGCGTGGCTGACTTAAGGGGAAACTGAGACTCAGAGCTGACTGTAGACTACAGCACTTGCCAAGGTGGGAGAAACTCCCAGTCTCACACGAGAGTCCATTGGAAAGTGGGGCTAGAGACGAGCAGGCGAGCTGCACTGCTCCCTCTCTGGCCCCTCCCCCACAGACAGCACCACAGCGCAGCAAGGAGGGTTGTCCTGCCCTGGTGAATACCTAAGGCCTCAACCCCTATGACTTATCAGGGGCCCTGAGCAAAGAAATAGGGCCCAAATGAAAGAACAGAGCAAAATCTCAGAAAGAGAGTTAAGTGAGGAGGATATAGCCAACCTATCTGATGGAGAATTTAAAGCCCTGGTAATCAAAATGCTCACAGAACTGATTGAGCTTGGTTGAAAAGGAAAAGAACAAATGAAAGATACCCAAAATGAAATAAAGCAAAATATTCAGGGAACCAACAGTGACGGGAAGGAAACCAGGACTCAAAGCAGCAATTTGAAATAAAAGGAAGAAATAAACATCCAAACTGGAACAGAATGAAGAAATAAGAATCCACAAAAATGAGGAGAGGCTGAGGAATCTCTAGGACAACCCGAAACATTCCAATATCTGACTTATAGGGGTGCCACAAGGAGAAGAACAACCGCAAGAAATTGAAAACTTATTTGAGCAAATAATGAAGGAAAACTTCCCCAATCTGGTGAAGGAAATAGATTTTCAGGAAGTCCAGGAAGCCCAGAGAGTCCCAAAGAAGTGGGTCCCAAAGAGGAACACACCAAGACACATCATCATTAAGTAACCCAAGATGAAAGATAAGGGGAGAATCTTAAAAGCAGCAAGGGGAAAGGAGATAGTTATCTACAAAGGAGTGCCATAAGGCTATCAACCAATTGCTCAAAAGAAACCTTGCAGGCAAGAAGGGGCTGGAAAGAAGTATTCGAAGTCATGAAAGGCAAGGACCTCCATCCAAGAATACTCTATCCAGCAAAGCTATCATTTAGAATGGGAGCACAGATAAAGTGCTTCGCAGTAAGGTCAAGTTAAAGGAGTTCATCATTGCCAAGCCATTATTATATGAAACGCTAAAGGGATTTATCTAAGAAAAGGAAGATCAAAACTATGAACAGTAAAATGACAAGAAACTCACAACTATCAACAAATGAACCTAAAAAAATAAAAGAAATAAAAACAATGAAAACAAAAACTAAGTAAAACATTGAGCCCTGCCTGGGTGGTTCAGTTGCTTAGAGTATCATCCAGACATACCAAGGTTGAGAGTTTGATCCCTGGTCAGGACACATAGAAGAAGCAACCAATGAACGTATAAATAAATGGAACAACAAAGCAATGTCTGTCTGTCTGTCTGTCTCTCTCTCTCCCCCCTCCCTTCTTCTCTCTAAAATCCATACATTAAAAAATTTTAATATGTTAAAAAGTAAGATTAAAAAAATAATGAAGAAAACAATCATAGTCCATCCTTCATTTCTATAGTGGTTCATTGTCTATATTCATACATCAGGTTCCCTCGCCCTCTCCTTGTCTGAGATTTCCAGAGCCCCCACTGCTAACACACATGGCAAACCCTTAATAAATATTGGGTTGGCCAAATAGTCTGTTAGGTTTTTTCCATATGATGGCTCTAGTAGTGCTAAGTTGTCTTTAACTTCATTCAAAAACAATTGTGTTAGATTGTATTGTAACAACTGTCATATCAGCATGCATTTAAAAAAAACATGAAAGTTGGTGAATTTTTGCGCAGCCATTTTAAGATTGAAGATGGAAGAAAAAGCAACATTTTTGGTATATTATGCTTTATAATTTTAAGAAAGGTAGAAATGCAACTGAAGTGCAAAAAAAAGATTTGTGCAGGGTATGGAGAAGGTGCTGTGACTCATTGAACATGTCGAAAGTTTGTGAAGTTTCTTGGTACTACTGACATTTTGACCAAATGATCTTTTGCTATGGGGCTGTCTAAGGCATTGGCAGATGTTTAGCAGCACCCCTGGCCTCTACCCACTAGAATCCAATAGTGAGAGATAGCTGACCTACTCAGAATATTCAAATCAATAAAGTTACTGGTGAAAATGAAAAAAAAAGTTTCTTTTATTTTATGAAAAAAGTGTAACAGACTTTTTGGCCAACCCAATATTTGCAGAATGAAGGAATGAAAAATAAAATTAAACATAAGATCTTGTGTATGAAAACATATAGTTTCTACAAGCAAAATTAAGAAGCATAACTTTTAAGCAATTTTTTAAAAAGGGAATCTAATGCACAAAACCTCTGTTTATATCACTGCTAACTCACTTCTGAACTTGGTCAAGTTATATTTTATTTACTGTTATCCATTTTCCCGACTTAATAGTAGATTTCCCAGAGTTTCTGCATCTCAATTTAGAAAGAAAAATTCTAATTACAAATATACACTCAACATCAAGATTTAAAACAATAAGAACGACAACAAAATTAACCTGGGATGGGTTCTAACCAGGGGTGTTGTACTTTCACTAATTTGCCCTTTTTAGCAGTAACATAATTTAACTCAACCAAGCCCAGGTACTTGAGGGAAGACTTAAAAATAAGTGAATAAAGGCAATTCCATCCTGTTTAATCAGGGGACATAAACACAAGTTGAAAGACGTATGTTCTGCCTTTTTAAGGGTGTAGTGGGCACGCATTGTTTTTACCTCCCCAGAAGCATCCCTCCTTCTCCAGCAGCAGCGCCCTGGTTTTCCTCTACTGAATCCAGTTTTGAAGGAGGAACACTCAGCCAAGGTCCCTGTACTTCCCCTGGCCATGTGACTAAATTAGGCCTCTTAGGTACTTTCCTCTTGAAAGTTGAACTTGAGAGGAGTAACACAAAGACAGAAATAGCTGGAGATCCTTCTTCCCTGTGGAAGTCTATTCATGTATTTGATCCTGTTCCCTTGATCCTCACAGCTGCTCCAGTTCCTGTCCCTTCTGAGGACTAGCTCTTTAGCATTACCTTAGATTCTTTGACTAACCCCACTAAGTCCTCCAATGTATTCTTCTTTTGTCTGTTAGATATTAAAAGTCAAACTAAAACTTATTTATGTACAGCACCAAAGTTCTTTCTAATGAGCCATGTAACATTTGATGGTAGTCGAGGGGGCGTGTTCTCAAAGAGCTGAGCTCCTTTTCCTACTCTTTAAAGGTATCTATTCCTTTTCTTCTAGGACTTTGAAGTTCGGAAACCTTGCTGAGATGAGATATTTTACATATGAGATTTTCTGCCATTCGCAATTCTTGACCTTTTTACCACAACAGTGCATATCAGTAATTTTAAAGTAAAAGTAGCATCATTTTAGGAGAAAGGGGGAAAGGAAATAGGCATAGGTTTTTCTTAAATTGTTAAAAAAAAAAAAAAGTGTGTATATGTTTTAAAATATAGGATAGGCACCAGATGCACTGACCAAAAAAGAAAAAATTGAAAATCAGTCTTTATTAAAATTAAAAAATTTTACTCTTCAAAATACAACATTAAGAAAATGAGAAGGCATCATATACCTTAAACTTATATAATGTTATGTGTCTATTACACCTCAAAAAAGCTGGTGGGAGAAGGAAATATAAAATATGGACAATATATTTAAAAGAGAAAATGAAAAGGCAAGCTATAGATTTTGAGAAAGTGTTTTTCAAACATGATGAATACAAAATACTTGTTTAGGAAACATATAAAGAACTCCTGCAAATCAATAATAAAAAGAAACAACCTACCCTGGCTGGGGAGCTCAGTGGGTTAGAGCATCATCCCTGATGGAGACACATACAAGAATCAACCAATCAATACATAAATAAGTGGAAAAACAAATCAGTATCTCTCTCTCTCTTTCTCTCTCTCGCCTGCTTTCCCCCTAAAATCTATTTTTAAAAAAAGAAAAAAGAAATAACGCCCTTCCCTAATCCTACAGCAACAGCAGCGTTTGTCCAATTCTAATCTCAGTTTCCCCAAAAAGCCCCCTCAGACTGTTCCTGCCTTCATGGATCAGTTCTGTCTGTAAATTTGTACTGATCCAATAATTACACCAGTTTTGAACTTGTGTATGTGTGTGTGTATACTGTTGGCTTCACACAAATACACCTTTTTCTCACAACTGGATTGCAAATGCCTTTGAACTGCGTCTTATACCTCTTTAACATAGTGGCAAAGAAAATGAACAAATCAGTGTTCTTAAGAATGTTACTAGGGAGACACCGCCTCCCAAGTAAACGGATGATTCTAGTAAGAGTACTGATGCTGTTTAAAGCTTAAGTCCAGGGTGTCATGGGAAAACGGTGTACAGGCTCTAAATTTGTTATTCTTGCTATTATAGTTTGGGTTCTTTTGTTTGTTCTTGTTTTCAAGTTGAGTAAAGTGTGGTCAGAGAAGCTGACCTCTAAACTAAAACTGCAGTGAGAGGTAAAAATAATCAGACAAGGAGTGAGGGGAATGGAAAAGGCAGTGTGAGGTGAGATTTTACAAGCATGTATGGAGGAAAGAGAGATCCTACTTCTTTAGGAATTCCTAGTTAATCAGAGGATTTAATCTGGCTGGAGGATAGTGAGAGAAGGTCCATCGTTAATCTAGACCAGTGCTTTTCAACTGGTATGCCACAAGAGGCACATCAGCGAGCCGCAAGAATTTTTAAAACACACAATACCTGACTATTCAGCCACGGGCACGGCCCTCTTTTCCCTTAGACTGTCAAATTTTTTTAAATGACAACAGCCAATGCAACAACAGCCATCCAGTGTGAATGAATCAAAATGACACGTAATTATTTTTGTCAGATCGGAAAAAAACCACAATTGTTTGCTATGCTACAGAATCTCAGTAATTAGTTTATGTGTGACATGAGATTTTTTTTTAAAGGTTGAAAATTACTGATCTAGACTAGTTAATTCAAGGACTTAATCTACCTGGAGAACACTGAGATTCAAGGCTAGGAAATTCAACCCTGAAAAAGTTGTTTCCATGTTCTTTTGGAGGGAGGGATTGGCCCAGTCCTGGTAGGGTGGAAGGAGCCTCCTCCACAGAAGTCAGGATGGGGTGGGGGGTGGGGCGCAAGGAGCTTGGGAGGACACCCCATGGTCCCTGTTCCCTCAGCTGCAAGACCCGTGTGCTGTATCCTGTCATCTGTGTTCAACCCATGAAGGAAAGACCTGCAAAGGGACTTTCATCACAGCCTCTACACTGAAAAATCGACCAAGGCGTATCTATGAAAACAAGAAGTCAGAGTTCCTGTTTTCTCTTGCCTAGACCTATAGAACTGTAAAATCAGGTAGTTGAGTGTCAACAACTACAATGAGCCCAATTTCAAACGGTGATAAAGAATTACAGGCTTTGTTCCTATGCAACAGCCACATTGTTAACACTGCGGTTAGTGAAAGGTAATTTTACAAGCAAGCTACCAAACAAATGCTTCTCTGTATGTGATTTTTTTACATAAAAATATATATAATCCCCAATCAACCTACAGTACTAATTAGACCCTTCTCAAATCTCATAAATGGTTGGTCAACCTCACTTTAGAATAGACCAGCTGTTTTGTAGAAAACTCATGGGAATAAAAAGACAAAAATAAGTTTACTCCACCAAGCTATTCTCATGTGGGCTCCCGGGGAGACAGCAAGCATTTCAGTGATGCATCTAACATAGAATTTTCTTTAGAAATATCTGAAGCTCTAATAAGCCTGATCCTGCTGTGGGAGTAAATTAATCCCAAATACAAGTAAGGCATTTGGAAAGTACAGTTAACCCTTTCAAGTCTCCTGTTCACAAAACAAATATCTTGGAACAGCCAGTAAATGGTTAGATTAAATTGAATAGAGGGCAAGTGAAACATTTCTAGTTATAGTGGTCATTTGGGAAAATCTAAATGTGCTCCCAAGTGACCTATTTACATTTAAATAGTTCAGAGGTGACAGAAAACAGCTCATTACATCTGTCAGGGATCCTCCACCTGTTTCTGGCCTGAGCTCTCTCCAGCAATGATTAATTCAGGATTGTGCAAAAACTGAACCTTTGCCTTTCCTTCCTGCTAACAAATTCGGAGGCATTTCAACTGCGAGGCCATTTAACAGGCAATAAATTCATAAAGGTAATTTCCTGTGAGGTTAGCCTTAGTGTTTTCTCACCTTCCAAGAAGATAGATAGATAGATAGATAGATAGATAGATAGATAGATAGATAGATAGACAGACATATATGTGTGTGTATGTATGGGTGTATATATAAGTGCATAATAGTCTTAGAAACTAAGATTCAAATAAGGTCAGTGACTCATGTTTTTGTGTGTTAATGAGGGGGAGAAGGGAGGACAGGCAGAGAAATTGAATATGATTAAATTTAATTTTAGAAATATTTCAACTGGAAATGAGTTCAATGAGGAATCTGCGTGTATTTATACAAAATTACAAAAACATTGGGAACAACCTAAACGTCCAGCAATAAGTAAATGGATATATCATGTATGACAGAGCCACATAATGGACTAGCGTATAAATATTAAAATGAGTTATATGAACATGTAACTATATAATCATAATTATAGCTAATTTGTTGAGAAAAGATCTGAAAGAAAACATATCACAATGGTAACAGTAGTGGACTATAAAAGGAATGATGAGCAATTATTTTCTCTCTGTAAAAAATTTTCAAATTTTCACAAAGAGCCTATGCCAGTTTTATAATCTCAAAATGGTCCACATTTACAAATAAACAAAAGCATATGTTTAAAACATTTTTCAAGTATGGTTCACATAAAACATTATATTTCTTTGAGGTGTACAATATAGTGATTAAACATTTCTTTCTTTTTACTAAACTTATTGGGATAACGTTAGTTAATAACGTATAAATTTCAGGTGTACAACTTTATAATATAGCATTTGTGTACGTCACTGTGTGCTCACCATTCAAAGTCTAATCTCCTCTGTCACCATGTATTTGACCCCCATTTCCCCCTTCTTCTTCCCCCACCCTCACTTCCCCTTTAGTACCCATCATTTTCTTGTCTGTATCTATGAGTTTGTTTCCTTTGTTCATTTTATTTCCTTTTTAATCAATTTTACTTATCTTTTTATTTTTATTAAATTTATTGGTGTGACATTGGTTAATAGGGTCCTGGAGGATTCAAGCGTACATTACTGTGGTACACAATCTGTATATTGCATTGTGTGCCCACCACCCATAGTCATCTTCCTTCACCATATATTCGGCCCCCTTTGCCATCTACCATCCCCCACCTGCTTCCCTCCAGTAAACACCGTACTGTTGTCTGTGTCTCTGAGTTTCAGTTTTGTAGCTCACATCTGAGTGAAATCACACAGTGCTTGTCCTCTTCTGTCTAACTTACTTCACTTAGCATGCTACTCTCAAGATCCATCCATGTTGTCACAAATAGCAGTATTTCATCTTTTCTTATGGGCTGAAGAGTATTGCATTGTTTATATGTACCATCATCCATTAACGGTTGCTTCCATGTCTTGGCTATTGTGAATAATTCTGCAATGAACATAGGGGTGCATATAACTTTACAAATAACTATTTTCCATTTTTGAGGTAGATCCCCAGAAGAGGAATTTCTGGATCACATGGTAGCTCTATTCTTAATTTTTTGAGGAACTTCCATATTGTTTTCCATAGTGGCTGCATCAATTTACATTTCTACCAGCAGTGTGTGAGGGGTCCTTTTCTCCCACATCCTCTCCAACACTTGCTATTTCTTGTTTTGTTGATCATAGCCATTTTAACAGGTGTGAGGTGGCATCTCATTGTGGTTTTGATTTGCATTTCCCTTATAACTAGTGATGTTGAGAATCTTTTCATATTTCTGTTTAAATCCCTTATGAAATTATTGTCTCAATAAGCCTAGTACCCATCTACACCATGCATAGTTATAATAATATTATTGACTATATTCCCTATCGCATACTTTACATCCTGTGACTATTTTAATAACTGGCAATTTGTGCTTCTTAATAACTTTCACCTTTTTTGCCCTTCCCTCAACCCCCCCAAAATACATTTTTACAATAAAATTCATATTTTATAGCTTGCCAAAACTAAATTCAATGCCTATAGAGCCTATAATGCTTTAGTTTTCATGATACTTTTATATTTATTCTCTATCATCTATAGTAATTGAGACCTTAGCACATCATTTATTTCATGTCAAGTAAAGCTAAGTGTTATCTCACTTTTCACAACATGATATTAAACCCAGCAAATATTTTAATAGAAATAGGATAACTCCCAAATGTAATTTTCTTTATGACTGGTCAAACAATGAATCTTATAGATGTCATAATTTTTTAAAATCTATAGAAATTATTGTGTTCAAAGTAATTAAAACCCCTCAGACAAAGTGCTACATTACCTTACTAATTTTCCACGTAACATTTTAAACCTTTAAAACTCTCCATGGAGCCAACACTCAGAACCCACCCTCCTTTAATCCCCAATCCCACTCCCATTTTCTTGCTTCCAACTTTCCAGAAGGAAAGAAAAAGAGAAAAAGAAACCTGAGTATATCAGGCCTGGACTCCCTCAACAGCTTATTCTCATACTGAGATTCAGCTAAATATTTGCATTATTCAATGCAAAATGAAAATACAGGTCCACTTATTTCAAAAAGCAAGAAAAATGCAGTTAAAGGTACTAAAATATAAAGCTTTCTCCATTAAAAATATTTTATTAGGGTTCCAGCCAAGGTGGAGGCATAGGTAGAAATGCTTTGCTTCCTCGTAATCAAAAGAAGGATAACAACCACTTTTAAAACAAAAAACAAACAGAACCGCCAGAAAATCAAACTGCATGGAAGTCCAACAACCAAGGAGTTAAAGAAACATTCATCTAGACTGGTGTGCCGAGACAAAAAAATGTGGCCCAAATGAAAGAACAGATCAAAACTCCAGAAAAAGAACTAAGCGATGAGGAGATAGACAACCTGTCAGATGCAGAGTTCAAAACACTGTTAATCAGAATGCTCACAGAACTGGTTGAGCTCAGTTGCAAAATTAAGGAAGAAATGAAGGCTATACAAAGTGAAGTAAAGGAAAATAAACAGAACCAACAGTGAAGGGAAGGAAACCAGGACTCAAATCAATGATTTGAAACAAAAGGAAGAAATAAACACCCAACCAGAACAGAATGAAGGAACAAGAATTCAAAAAAAATGAATAGAGGATTAGGGACCTATAGGACAACTTTAAAAGCTCCAACATCTGAATCATAGGGGTGCCAGAGGAAGAGGAAGAGCAAGAAATTGAAAACTCACTTGGACATATAATGAAGGAGAACTTCCCCAGTCTGGCAAAGGAAATAGACTTTTAGGAAGTCTAGGAAGCCCAGAGTTCCAGAGAAATTGGACCCAAGGAGGAACACACCAAGACACATCATAATTAAGTTACCCAAGATGAAAGATAAGGAGAGAATCTTAAAAGCAGCAAGAGGAAAGGAGAGAGTACCTACAGAGGAGTTCCCATAAGACTAATCAGCTGATTTCTCAAAAGAAACACTGCAGAAGGGACTGGCAAGAAGTATTCAAATTGATGAGAAGTAAGAACATACAACCGAGATTACTCTATCCAGTAAAGCTATCATTTAGAATGGAAGAGCAGATAAAGTGTTTCCCAGGGAAGGTAAAGTAAAAGGAATTCATCATCACCAAGCCATTATTGCACAAAATGTTAGAGACTTATTTAAGAAAAAGAAGATGTTCAAAACCATGAACAATAAAATGACAACAAGCTCATTAACTATCAACAACTGAATCTAGAAAACAAAAACAAACTAAGCAGACAACTAGAACAGGAACAGATTCATAGATATGGAGATCATTTGGAGGGATATCAGCTGAGAGGGGGAAGGGGGAGAATGGGGGAAAGGTACAGGAATTAAGAAGCCTAATTTGTAGGTACAAACTAGAAAGGGGGTGTTAAGAATAGTATAGGAAATGGAGAAGCCAAAGAACTTATATGCGTGATGCATGAACATGAACTGGGCAGGGATCGCTGGAGGGAACGGGGGTACTGGGCAGAGGGGAGTACTGGCAAAGAGGGAAAAAGTAGGACAACTGTAACAGCATAATCGATAAAATATACTTTAAAACGGTTTTTTTATGGGAGAAGTTACAGCATGTATTATATAAAGAAAGAAAAATCAGGAAGAGAAAGAAAATTTCAAAAAACAAGAGATGAGAGAATTCTAGAGTGCTATTGATGAGCAGTGAGAAGGGATAGGTAGGGGACAAGGAGTCAAGGCTATATTCAACAGCATGATTATGGTTGACCAAAGCATCTAGGCAATAAGGGGGGAGAAGAACTAAAATGGAGTGGAATGAGGGATAGTGAGAAGGCTGTAGGATGGAGTGAAGAATGGCTGGGATCTGGGTACTAGAAGAAATAAGCTGGAAAGTTGGAAGAGAGTGTCAAGAAAGTGAAGTGATTGAATTTGAAATTATGGGACAATGGCTGTTTTATGTAAATGATAATATCTAGGATTCTGTGGGATTAATTGGAGGAAAGATAGATAGGTGTCAGGGAAAGATCATTGGAAAAGCAGAGACCAAGAAACCGAGAGGCCAGAGTTTTTGAAGGATTACTTACATGGATACTGAAATCACTGCATTTTATAGAACTAGCTTGGAGAGACTGGCAGTGATCCAGGCGCTAAAATCTTCCATAAAATATCACTGTCTCACTTTTCAAGGTGACTATTTCACATGTTCTCTTTCCTCGTGCTTTCAACACTGTCCCTTCCAGCTCTCAGCAGATGGTTTGTTTCTTATTTCACTAAGAAAATAAAATCAATCTGAGGAGAACTTCCAAATGCCATCACCACCCCCGATTCTCCACTCACCTGCATCCGTGCTGTGTTCTCTGCCTTCCCTTCTGTTGGAGTGAAATGTTGGAGTTCATGTCTAAGGCAACCTGCCTTTTTTAAAAAAATATTGATTGATTTTTAGAGAGATAAAGCGGGGGGGGGAGGGAGGGAGGGAGAGAGAGAGAAAGACATTGATCTGTTGTTCTCTGATTTATGCATTTATTGGTTTATTCTTGCACATGCCCGACCAGGGGTCAAACCTACAATCTTAGTGTATCAGGGCAATGCTCTAGCCAACTAGCTGCTCAAGGCCACCTGTCTTGACAGGACAGACCTAAGACCTTTCCATCACCACACACAATTCCATGGGCAGTGCTGCTCTATAGTGTCCCTGACAGATAAATGCCCATTTATTTTCTACTGGAATGGTGGGGAAATGGCTACTTTCCAAGAGAGCTTATTGATTTTTAGGTAGGTCTATTTTCTAGAACATAATTTTAAATAATTTAACCCTTAATGTACTTGCCTCTGATTTCTGCATAGGATAATTTTAAATAATTTAAACCTTAATGTACTTACCTCTGATTTCTGCATAAGAATCCTAGCTCTGTGGAAAATACAACACAAATTCACAAGGTCCTTTACCTAGTGGCTCTTTGCCTATTTTTAGACCATTTTCCTATCTCCCTCTTTTGTTCTCTTCCTCAGGCCAATCCTCCCAAATGCCTTCTGCGCTTCCTCCCCTGGAAGAGTATGACTGTTCCCATGCTCCTTCCGTTCTGGTTGCCCTCCTCCATATTTCTCCAAGATTTTATTTTTCTAAGTTGAACTCTTTATCTCAGTTGTGGTTTGATCAACAGAAAACAGAACTTCAACTACTCTGTACTCCAAGCACTTTATTTCCATATATGGAACCTAAGTTTATTTTGTCTTTTTGTGTGTGTTTTTTTAAGCATCTCTCAGTCTGTTGTGCATATTAAGCTCATGGGTCACTAATATCCAGTCTCCACTTTCTTTTTAACACAAGTTCCTGCCCTAAGCCTGTATCAGTAATATTTTTTATTGTACTATACGATAAAATTTTAGACAAGTAATATTTTTATTAAACTGATAAGAACAGATATTCTACTTGATCTTAGCCAAAAGGCCGAGAAGTGTTCAGACAAGTAACATTTTTTAAAAACCTCTGTTTAATTTCTGGTTAATGAAACTGTTACATATTCCAGTGAAAAGGAACAGCAGAGGAGTGAGAAAACTCAGAAAGGGGAAAAAAGTAATTAAATACTCAATGATTTATTTGTTTCATAAAAATATTAAATTAAATATAAGAGAAAAGTTAAAAAAGAGAAATGACAGCCTTTGGCGTAAAAGGTTATCAAAATTATAATGGTAATTACAATTATCAGTTGAAAATGCCCTGACAATAAGTTGCTCTTTCTAATAAATGACTTTTAAACCCTTCTTAGGTTAATGCATGTGCTGAATTATTAAGCAATACCTTTGCCATACTAACAACTCTTTACTGCAAAAAAGCTGAGTTCATCTTTGGAGGTACGGGTTTCTGTGTGAGTGTGCTCCTGCAGATTGCACGGGAATGCCTACCCCGTGTCCCTGTTCCCGCCTCTTTGAGGCCCTCGGGAACCACCCGGGCCAGCTCTGTTCCACTTGTAATTTTTGCCTTATTAAAGCAGAATTCCCTTTTTTCCTTCCCTTTGGGATCACATGTGGAAAGGACATTCCCAACCATTAATCTGAGTTATGAGTTAAAATTGCCTTTTAATTAAGCCATTTCTCCTCACTCTTCTTGTACCAGCCTTTGAATGACAGATTTTCCCAAAGCAAGAAGTAATTGTACATTTGCCACAACGACTGTGAGCTGCTGAGATCCCGGTAACTTAAGTATCTCGAATCTTACCCTGAGTATTTCTTTACCACTCCACAATTCTAAAATTGGACATCTGACAAAGAGCTTCATCTCCTGTGTTTAATTAAGGTATCCATTTACACACTGTAGAGAGCACGTGTCCCTGTGTGTTCTGAGCCAGTCCACCGTGGTTGCTCACGTGTTCTGTCTTCTCAGAAAACTTTAGAAAGCTAACACTTGAATATTTAGCTACTCCTTTTTAGGATGTTTTCAAAACATTGCCTACATGGGATGAGTAGTGAAATTCTTAATAATCCCTTGACTTGATTAGCTTCTCCATGTCCACAATCTCACCACATCCCTACAGCCCCTCCCGAAACTAGCCAGGCAAAAGTGACTCCCCTTCTTATATAAGAAGAATCTTTGGTATCAAGAGATAACGGGACTTGCTCAAGGTCATACAGAATTGAAGTGTAAGCCGGGATGCAAACACTAACCTGACACAAACCACAAGGTGTTTCCACCCTGCCATGATGCCTTCTCTACGTTAGGGAAGCAGGCACTCATCTGAAATGCTCTCACTGCGTCCAAGAAACTGGCCTTTGAGGACTAGTCACTTTATCCAGGAAAAAAATAGCCAGGCTTACTCGATGGCACATTGAATGATATCCAGTTCCCTGGTGACAAAATTAGACACATGGTTTACAAAATACTCAGCAGTAAGTCTCAAATTACACAAACAGCCATTTTCTAATGTTCATTTATAATAGATTCTTGGAGATTCTCTATTGAACAGTGTTATCCAGAATGATGATATAATAAAATTTGGGGCCTGGAAGGGACTTTCGTCTTTTAAACCTTTTTAAATGAGCTCTTTTTTAATTGATAAGGTAATACATACATAGAAAGAAAATTTAGATAGGTAAGGAAGTATACTTTCTAATACATATATAGGCATACTATATCCCTTCCTATCCCATTTGAATGTTTTCACCCTATTTGAATATGTTCATCGGTCATTTATATATTCTTTGGACAAATGTGTATTTAGATCCTTTGTGTATTTGTATTTTTACTATTGAGGGTTAAGTGTTCTTTATATATTCTGAATATATGTCCCTTGTCAGATGAACGAATTGCAAATATTTTCTCCCTTTCTGTGGGATATTTTTCACTTTCATGATGTTGTCTTTTGAAACATGAAAGTTTTAATTTTGATTTAGTCCAGTTTATTTTTTCTTTTGTAGCCTGTGCTTTTGGTGTCATATCCAAGAAACTATTCATTGCCTACGCCCAGGTCAGGAAGATGTACTCCTATGCTTTCTTTTGGGATCTTAATGATTTTAGCTCTTACATTCACGTCTATGATCAATTTTGAGTTACTATTGTATACGTGATATAAGGGTCAGGTACAACTTTATTCTTTTGAATGTGGATATCCACTTGTCCCAGCACCATTTGTTAAAAAGATTATTCTCACTTCATTGAATCATGTTGCTACCCTTGTCAAAAAATCAATTGACCACGTGAGGGCTTATTTCTGCACTCCCAATTCTATCCCGTTGGTCTACACATCTATCCTATGCCACTACCATGGTCTTGAATACTATAGCTTTTAGTAAGTTTTAAAATCAGGAGATATGGATCCTCCAACTTTGTCTTGTTTTATTTTTAATTGTTTCGGCTAGTCCAGGTGTCTTGCATTTCCTTTGACATTTGGCGTAGTCAGCTTTCAATTTATTCAAAAGAGGCAGATGATATTTTGACAGAGTTTGTATTGAACATACAGATCAATTCGGGGAGTACTGCCACCTTAACAACATTAAGTCTTCCAGTGCACGAACAGTGGATGTCATTCCATTTATTTTGTTCTTCTTTAATTTCTATCAACAATGTCTTCTAGTTTCCAGAGCATAGTTTTTACTTCCTTTAAAAAATTTATTTGTAAGTATTGTATTCTCTTCGATGCTACTGTAAATGAAATTGTTTTCTTAATGTCATTTTGGTTTGTTCATTGCTAATATATAAAATACAATTAATTTTGTATACCGATCATGTGTCCTTCAACCTTGAACTTGTTAACTGTCAATAGTTTCCATTGTTTTTTAGTTGATTGCTTTGGATTTGCTAAGTACACAATCATATTATCAGCGAGAGGAGATAATTTTATGTCTTATTTTCTAATGTGAATACCCTTTTCATCTCTTTTTCTTGTTTCATTGCCCTCTCTAGAACTTCCAGAGTGCTGCTGGATAGAAGGGGCAGGTGCAGACATCCCTGCTTTTTCCCTGATCTAGGGGGAAAGCACTCAGTCTCTTACCGGTAAGGACAGGGTTAGCTCTGGGGGTTTCATAGATTAGCATTAAAGTATTAGGGATAATAGGCACACGTCTGCCATTTCTCAAAGGTTACAGAAAAGGGATAATGATGAGTATGTCTGTGTGGCCATGTGTGTGCGTGCATGCTTACGGAGAGAGCAGAGACAGTAAACACAAACAGGTTGACATGGTGAAGAGTTAACACCGGGAATTCTATTACAGCCACACTTGGGTCTGTTTTTCCCGATCCCTTTTCTCCAACTGGTAGCGTTCATTTGATGCCACCTCATGCACTCAGAGGTGTCAGCCGTGGGTCTGACAGTCACATTCTTGGTTTGATCCTTAACACAAACTCAATGTGTTTCTTAATTTTTATCATTTACTGTTTGGAGTTGAGTAGCAATTATTTCTTTCAGTGTTACAAGTTCTGAATTTCTAGGCTCTCTTTCTTTTTTGTTACTGCTTATAAACTAACCAGGTATTTATGGACCCATCAGTCTTGTGGTAATTTGTGAAATGCACCAAATATTATCCAATCTCCTTCCCTAAAATTGCAAGTCTAAAGGCACATCATCTGCTTTCCAAGTTATCAGAGACAGTAGCATATTTTTCTATATGTGTTGCCACAAGATAACATGGATCACCATTTATCCTGAAAATGTTTGAGATTGGCCAGTGGGAGATCTTTGAGGCTGGTTCCTGTGTCCTTTTGCTTATTATTCTTTGAACACATATTACTTTCTGGCAAAACTAGGTATTCCAGGCTCATTTTGTGCTTTCCCTGCCTTAGTCGGACATTCAACCATTTATTCAAGCTCTGGTTCCTGAAATAGGGAATAGTACAGTGACGCCAAGATCTGGACTTCAGTACCCCTACAGGAGTATCATCAGTTCTGGGCTCTGTCACAGAAAAGGCTGAAGGACACATGCAGGTGTACACACACACAAACATGTTCACACATACCTACCTGTCACCTGCCTAACTGCCTTGAAAACCAAATGTTCACACTGATACCTCCACCTCCAATTCTAATTCAATACTCCAAAATTTATTCTGGCCTTCTCCCGTTCCAGATTGGTAAGCCCTTTCTCTAACAGTAAGAAGGCTGACTCTTATTATCCTTGACATATTTACTAATCTGCTCAATCCCTCCATATATAATAAGTCTACCAAATAGTCAGGCTGTGTCTTTGGCCTTGGCTCTTCCGGGAGCTCAGCCTGCACTGACCAGCTTCCCTTTGCCCTGTCTCCAGCCCTGCTGAGCACTGACTGCATCAGCTGAGGGCCCCCATCCCAACCAAAGGAAGGAGAAAGGGGCCAGTTAAGTTTTTGAGACAGTGGTAATATTAAACAAATAATAATCCTAGTAAAAATGTTTGTGATTGTTGGTATCTGAAAAGGACCTTGGGCCCCCAACCCAGGGATTATTTATCAGCTCATCAGGTACTGGTCTGTCTGACTATCCAATAAATACATGTGGGTGAGATGGGAGTAGGGGGTACTATTGCCTAAGAGTACTTCCCTGCTCAGCTTTAGGAACATTACTTTTCACCCTGGCTGGTGTGGCTCAGTGGATTGAGTGCTGGCCGGCGAACCAAAGGGTGTCAGTTAGATTCCCAGTCAGGGCATAAGCCTGGGTTGTCGGCTAGGTCCCCCATAGGGGGCGCTCATGAGGCAACCACACATTGATGTTTCTCTCCCTCTCTTTCTCCCTCCTTTCCACTCTCTAAAAATAAATAAATAAAATCTTATATATATATATGTATGTATAAAGAATATTACTTTTGTACTCCTAATGTGTGTGTATGTGTGTGTATATTTATCTGTTCTACATGGCTTGAGTATGTGTATTACACATGCATACATATACACATTATTGGTGGAGAAAAATTATCAAATGCACTCCTCTTTGTAATTCTAAAAACAAAAATGTAAGTTAAGGTAGCCTTAACTGGTGTGGCTCAGTTGCTTGGGCATCATCCTGCAAAGCAAAAGGTTGCTAGTTTGATTCCTGGCCAGGCACATGCTTGGGTTGTGGGTACAGTAACAGTCAGGGCACATACAAGAGTCAACCAATGTTTCTCTCTCGCACCCATGCTTCTCTCCCACCCCTTTTCCCTCCCTTCCCCTCTCCCTAAAAAATAAATGTATTTTTTTAAAGTAAGAGTAGAAGTCTTATTTTTTAATTTTAGTATATCATGTTTTAGAGCTAATATTTTCACTCTAACAAACTGAGATTTCATTCTGCTTGGAGTTAATGAACATGTTGGTTTGGACTGATAATTTGCTGTTCAAATTTGAGAGAATCCTCCCAAACATACTTGAATAATGAAAGCCGGTGGCACCATAGTTTCCAAACTGTGTGCAGAAATAGTAAGTCATTCTACATATCAGTTTGGCAAGCAAATATGTCAATCTTTTATTTGAAAAGGGCTATTTCATAAGTACAGAACAAAATCAATAGACTAGCACCCAGTCCAATTTCTGGATGCTCCCTGAGATGTGGGTCAGCCAGATTCTTGGTAGATAACTAACTATTCATCCCCGCTCTGACCCCGGTGAGGGGCGCCCTGATGAAAGAGAAGTGAGTCAAGCAAGGCTGCTTTGGTCGGCTGTGTCACTGTAGGCTCACACTGGAGGGTGGGAGATTCCCTGTGTGATCTTGTGTTTTCCACAGTTACCCGCTCTGAGCCTCAGATTCCTCACCTGGGAAATCAGAGGACTAAAAGCAGCTGTTCTCTGGTTTATTCTTGGTGCCAGGTTCTATGACTCTTATACCATTCAGGTTATTTATTTCCTTAAATAAGACTTCCACATTAATCAGAGATCTTACCTCCTGAAAAAGCTTGATGAATCCAAATTCCTGGTTTGGAGGAATTGAATGGAGAATTCATGCATAGATTATGTTCTTATTTAGCTACAGCTGCTTCTCAACAGCCTCTGAAGGAGTAAGCGTCATAAACAGAAGATCAAATGTAAATTAATTTAATTTGCTAATTATTCTCCTCTGCTCTTGATAGTATTTGGAATTTATAATGGATAGGCGCTGTCTAGTTCTGACTTCTGACCCAACTTGACCAGAGTTGGTGGCACCTCTGGGACAGGAGGCAAAGCAGCCACAGGCTCTGCAGGAAGGTGCAGAGCTTCCCATCCTGTTGGCGCAACATGCTCCGGGCCCTGGACCCTGTGTGCAGAGGGCGTGTCCCCACGGCAGAGGCGAGAGACAAAGTTTGCAAGGACATTGAGTGAAGTGGCCAAGAGCCCTGTGCTGGAGCGAGTCTGGCTTAAGTTTTGTGCATCTTTATTATGAACACTTTGATGTCGACAGGAGATGGCATAGTGCTGTCTATCCCACAAGTTTGTTCTGGGAGGGAGTCCCATTTAAAGGAAAAGCGGCCATCATGGGGAAGCTGATAACTGTGCCATTTCAAAAATCCACTGCATTATTACATCCCAGGATCACTAGTCAGCTCCCAATAATTCCATCCTTAGGATGGGTGCCGGGAAGCTGAAGGTGAGGGGTTGAAATGTTGGTACTACTTAGTCACTACAAAAATTACAGGTGGTGAATGAAGAGTTGATCATTACTTTTCACCAGTTATTTGTTCTCAAGAATAAGAATGACAAGTGAATTTGCACTAATATTTTTAGGGGTGGCTTTATGTAATTTTCATGGAATACTTTGCATCTTGACTCTTCACCCTGTTAACAGCTTGATTTGACTTAACAAAAATGGAATGAGTACATTTGTTTGTTTGCTTGGGAGTAGATAAATAAATAAGTAAAGGAAATGCATGGTTTCATAAAAAGCAATTACTAATGTGTAAGGTAGAATGAATACTTTTAGAACCAATATGTAACTCAGTATGTTCAATAATTTTTAAAACTAGGAAATAATTGATAAACTTTATGGAACTGACAAACTTGGTGTAGCGAGGCCATTAGACTGTCAATACTTGCACTTCTTGGTTTTTGAGTATGATGTACTGCAAACGCCTTTCAGAGCATAACGGATGGTGTGGGGAAACGAATCCAAGCAGCTGAAGCGCTAATAGTTTTACAGAAGCTGGAGGCCAGGATAATATAGTCAGCCAAGTAGGCAGAGAATGCTGTTTTTGACTGCACCCCTGTAAGTTCTATAAACAGTTAAGAAAACAAATAGACTTGCTGAGACCCTTTGGAATGGAGGCTAGCAACCCACTTCTAAAGTTAAAAAGAGGATAATAGTGGAAAGAAGGAGAAGGGAGTAGACAAAGAACATGTATGAATGACCCATGAACATGGACAACAGTGTGGGGATTGACTGTGGGAGTGGAGGCTGGGATAGGAGGAGGAGGGCAAAGGGGAAAAATTGGGACAACTGTAATAGAATAACAATAAAAAATAAAAAATGTTAAAAAAGGTATTTGCTGTGCTATCAATATCATCTACATTATGTTATACTTTGAAATGGCTAATTATTGAGGAAAATATTTCATCAGTAATATTTATACTACTCAAGTAAAACAAATTCTAACATTTTTAAGTTAGTGACATTTTAAATTGAGTTTCAAGAGAAGCAATGAGGTGGGTGAGAGGGGAAGCGTTAAAGCACTGACTTGGAAACTGTCAAGAAACCTGAATACCCGCCCAGGAGCTTCTAAGCAGCAGGGTGGCCTTCAGCTGGGTCACTTACTGGTCTCTGCATCTCTGCTTTCCCTGCTGAGCACCAAATGATCTCTAAGTATTGTGTTCAAGATCTAATGCCTATGGTCAGGATCTAATAGCCATGATTCTAAGAAAATACCTGCATCCCGCATTCTTCCTCAAACACATGATCTCATTACTCAAGAGACAGCACCTGCCCCACTGGAGTTTTTTTCTTTTTTCTTTTAATATATTTTATTGATTATGCTATTACAGTTGTCCCATTTTTTTCTCCCCTTTATTCCCCTCTGCCCTGTACTCACCCTCCCACCATCATTCCCTCCCCTTAGTTCATATCCATGGGTCATACATATAAGTTCTTTGACTTCTCCATTTCCCATACTATTCTTAACCTCCCCCTGTCTATTTTGTACCTACCATTTATGCTTCTTATTCCCTGTACCTTTTCCCCCATTCTCCCCACCCCACCCCCATAGATAACCCTCCATGTGATCTCCATTTCTGTGATTCTGTTCCTTTTCTAGTTGTTTGCTTAGTTCGTTTTTGTTTTTGTTTCTTTAGGTTCAGTTGTTGATAGTTCTGAGTTTGTTGTCATTTTACTATTCATATTTTTGATCATCTTCTTTTTCTTAAGATAAGTCCTTTTCACATTTCATATAATAAGAGCTTGGTGACTATGAACTCCTTTAATTTGACCTTATCTGGGAAGCACATTATCTGCCCTTCCATTCTACCTGACAGCTTTGCTGGATAGAGTCATCTTGGGTGACTCTGCAACTACAGATTGCAGGCACTCTGCTCTCAGTTCTTAAAGAACAGAATCCAGGCATTATCCTCTCATCCTCATTCCCCTGCTTTCCTTTTTTACATTTTAAAAGGTCATGGCTAATAAATCTTTAGGTAAATGAGTCAGTAAATCACAATAACTTTCTCTGGGCTGGCTAAGGGTGTATTCGGGCATTAAATCACAAATACACAAAGCCCTGAAGAAAAATTACATGTATATATATTTAAAAAATAAATTGACCTCTTCCCTGCAAAGTGACTCAGCATCTGGATTGTTAAAACTACCTTAAAGATCTCCTGTTAAGGGAGAGTTAAGGAAAATCCTACAGCCCCACTTTCTCATTGTTTCAAAGTGGAATTTTTAAAAATATTTATAAGTAAAGTGGTTTAGTAATATTTTATTAACAATTTGTTGTACTACTAAACATAACTAAAGTGCTTTCACATAATATTTACATGATTTTATTAATATAGTTTGCCTGTTGTTGCCTTATTTGTTGGATTCTTCTTTCTCTTGCTGCAACTACGGGAAGAAGCTTTGATTACAGAACACTGTAGAGAAGTTTCCATTTTGTCTCTGAGTGGGAGGTTGCTATTTATAGAGTTAAAAATTGTAGACAGATTTTAAAACTAAGGAAAAATCAGAGTGGTGATATCTCAAATGAATTTGAGCAGAAATGGGGCATTTATTTGACTTTTATATAACTAGAAGAAAAAAATCCAGCCTTCAATATTCTCAACCCCTAGAGACTGGTTGTTTGAGGAGAGGAACATGTTTTTCCACCCTTTCCCTGAATTTTACAGGGTTGGTAAATGGTTAAGTTTTTCCTACAAATTTTATATAGGAGGCATTAAAGAAAAAGAATAACTACAAAATGTTTTATTAGTAAGCTTGCCAACCAGGAGCTGGTGGCACTTTTGACTAGGAAGTGACCTTAGTATTTTTGCCTATGTGTATATAGACCATAAATTTTCAAATGACAAAAAAAAAAAGGAGACTGCTCTAAAGGTAGAACACTGACAACGGTGGAAAGTAAATGAAAAAATGAGGCGGTTGAAGAGGAAGAGCAGCCAGAGACGAGTGACCGGAGGTGGGGATGGCCCAGGGGTTGTTGTGGACGGCAACACTGAATGCAATCTGAATATGCTCCCATGCACGCAGGCGCAGAATCACCAAACCTATCATTCCCAGGGAAATGTGCGTGGTCATATCTTTTGGGATGGCGAAGTGCAGGAGGCTTTCTTCCCCTCTTGAAGTTCTGTAAGTCTCTCAATGCTTACACAGAATAAAAAATTTGGGAAGAGATTTGCTTAGCCTATCCAAAGGCTAGTAGCTGCATCCTCCATACCAGACTTGGTATGGGTTGAATTATGTATTTTCCCCATAATTGTGTCTCCCTCAAAAGACATGTTGAGGTCCTAATCCCTGGTACCTCAGAATGTGACCTTATTTGGAGAGAGGGTCATTACAGATGTAATTTGTTAAGATGAAGTCATATGGAGTAGAGTGGGCCCCTAATACTGAGTGGGCCAAAAAATTCATTTAGTTTTTTCTATATGATGGCTCTAGTAGTATTCACTTGTCTTTAACTTCATTCCCCAAATAATTTTGTATTGGCAGCTGTCATATCAGGATGCATTTAAAAAAAACTTATCAAAATTGGTAAATTTTTGTGCAGCCATTTTAAAATTGAAGATGGAAGATGACGTGCAACATTGTCAGCATATTGTGCTTTATTATTTCAAGAAAGGTAGAAATGCAACTGAAATGCAAAAAAGGACGTGTACAGAAGGTGCTGTGACTGATCGAACATGTCAAAAGTGGTTTGCAAAGTTTCTTGGTATTATTGACATTTTGGCCAAATAGTTTTTTGCTGTGGGGCTGTCTTGTGCATTGGAAGATGTTTAGCAGCACCCCTGGCCTCTATCCACTAGAAGCCAATAGCGGGAGATAGCCAACATACTCAAAGTATCCAAATCAATAAAGTTATTGGTAAAAATGAAATATGTGTTTTTTTTCTTTATGGAAAAAAACATACGGGCTTTTTGGCCAACCTAGTACAATATGACAGGTGTCCTTATAAGAGGGCACAAACAGACACACAATGAAAATGCCTTGGGACTGTGAAGGCAGAGGTTAGAGTTGCATGCCTACAAACCAAGGAATGCCAAGGACTGCTGGCATTTATTCCACCAGAGGCAGGAAGAGGCAAGGAGGGATTCTGCCCAGCAGGTTTCAGAGAGAGCATGGCTCTGCTGACACCTTGATTTCAGATTTCTAGCCCCCAGAACTGTGAGAGAATAAATTCCTGTTGTTTTAAGCCGCCTAGTTTGCGATACTTCTTAACAGCAGCCCTAAAAAATGAGTACAGCCTTCAAGGCTGTGGCACACGGCATTTCGTCTCTGGGTACCCCCAACTCCATCCCCTCCGAGGTGTTTCCTCCAGGGGTGCTGCTTGAGGTGGGGGACAAATGGGCTGCACTCTTCCTTCTTTAACCCAAAGCCTGGGTCCCCCTCCCTCTGTTTAGTCTTCCTCAAAGGACATGAATCACAACAACTATTTACTTGTTTGATAGAGTGAGAGAGACAAAAAGACCTTGGATCTAAAAAAACCCACAATACTTACTGGATTGGTGGAAGGGATAGAGAAATTACTCTTCCTTGGCAAGGCCACAGTAATGAAAGGAAACCAGTAACATAAGAAAAAAGCCCAGCGGCGTTTTTTCTTAATAACTTGCCTTATCACGTTAGTGTGCAGGTGTTCCCTGTTCTCTGCTGTCCCAAACACAGTCTCAGTCACTGGCAGTGGGCGCCTGCGTGAGCAACGGGCTGTCAGGGACACAGAGGTCCAGTGGGGCATGGCCCTCTCCCCTCCCCTCCCCTGCACCGGGCGGGGGAGCGGCAACTTCACCGTCCCACCGGCAGGGGGCAGGGCTGTGACAAACGAGGGCTAGGAGGATGCCTCTGCAGTGAGGACCAGCTCACACTCTGTCCTGTGACAAACCCCCGTTCCCCAAACACGCTACTGCAAGAAGGAGGTTTTCACTTGGGTTACATTTACATTTAAAGATAGGCAAACGGACGTCTGAACTACTGTTTAGTTGAATATTTAGAAATAGAGATTTAAGGAGCAGAATACCCCCGCAAAGTTCGACTAACACTTTTCCAAAGGAAGAGAAATGGAAATAAGCTGTAAATCAAAGTCAACCAATAATAATAATTTTCCTGATTATAAAAGATGGAACTTAATAATGTATTTCCTAAAATTCATGAAATCCTTGTCCTTGGTCTTTAACAGTAGGCTATAAACTGAGGGCCAATGGTTTGCCATCCTGCTTGCAACAGGGTGTGTAAACTCAATGGAATTGTGACTATTTTAGGTCTAAAATAAATGAATATAGGCTTCCTATACGTAACACGAAACAAAACCTTGAAAGAAGAAGGTTTTTTTTTGTGGTTTTTTTTTTGGTTTTCAGTTGATACCAGTTTTTTTTTTTTTCTCCTAAGAAAATATACATTAAAAATTTATTAACCTTTTAGGATCCCAGTCTCCTCCATGCTGACACTCCCCAACTAGTGCCGGCCCCCAACTGGGCAGGCTGCCCCCTGAAAATTGCTTAACTCCTGTCTGTAAAAAAGTTACACATCCATTCTAAAGTTGTTAGTCATGAAATATCTCAACGGGGAGAAAAAATGTAAGGGGATAAGTGAAACAAAATTAACAACTGTTGATAAATATTGATAACTGTTAAAGTCAGGTGATGTTACCCTGGGACATTTATATGACTCTTTCTACCTTTGTGTATTTTGAAAATTTCCATAATAAAAGCGTTAGCAACGATGAAGATGCTATGTCTGATCTCTTTCCACAGGAGATTGCTTAATGCCAAATGGCAATGAATATATCAAAAGTAATTAACACCTTTTAATGAGCTGCACATGTTAATGTGCACCTTAATGCCTTAAACTGTGACAAGTATGCATCTAGAAAACCATTTGGGAGTGACTATAATGTGAAGAATATTATAAAGTGTAGTGGGGAAAGTTTGCAGAAAACGAAGTTTTCTGAGGGCTTAAATTAAATCATGACCTGTAGGTCTTAGAGTGGTTCTGAGTTTGCCCTAAAAAATTTACCTGGTTACTCACATTTTGAAGAAAAAAA
>PVJI01011000.1:0-57812 GCA_004026765.1 Micronycteris hirsuta | reverse complement strand
AAAGGAAATAGGCTTCCTGTAAGTCCAAGAAGCTCAGAGAGCCCCAAAGAAGCAGGACCCAAAGAGGAACACACCAAGGCACATCATAATAGCATTACCCAAGATCAAGAATAGGGAAAGAATCTTACAAGCAGCAAGAGAAAAGGAGACAGTTACCTACAAAGGAATTCCCATAAGACTGTCAGCAGATTTCTCAAATGAGACCTTCCAAGCAAGAAGGGGCTGGAGAGACATATTTCAAATCATGAAAAGCAAGGACCTACAACCAAGAATAATCTATCCAGCAAAACTGTCATTTAGAATTTAAGGGCAGATAAAGTGCTTCTCAGATAAGGTCAAGTTCAAGGAGTACGTCATCACGCAGCCTTTACTATATGAAATGTTAAGGGGTTTTATATAAGGACTCATGAGAGAAGGTACTGAGGCCAGATCAGCTACCGGGGAACTCAGATAAGCCACAGCCAAGATGCTTGTGAGGTAAGCAAGCAAAATACAACCAGAGAAACAAATTATAACCAGAGACACTGAAATTTATAACAATCTGGCAGTAACCAGAGAGGAGGGGGAGGGGGATAATGGGGACAAGAGTATTCAGGAACTGCTATAAAGGACACGTGGACAAAACCAAGGGGGAGGGTGGAAGCAAGGGAGGGAGGTGGATTTGCCTGGGGTTGGGGGTGGGGGGTAAATGCAGACAACTGTAGGTGAACAACAATAAAATAATTTTAAAAAATAAAATAAAATAAACGTAATACATCACATAAACAAAAGCAAAGACAAAAATCACATGATCATATCAGTAGATGCCAAAAAAGCATTTGATAAGGTACAGCACCTATTTATGATAAAAACACTCAACAAAGTGAGAGTACAGGGAGCATGCCTCAACATAATAAAGGCCATATATGAGAGACCTACAGCCAACATCATACTCAATAGGCAAAAATGAAAATCTTTCCCACTAAGATCAGGAACAAGACAAGGTTGTCCACTATCACCACTTCTATGCAACATAGTATTGGAATTTTTAGCCATAGCAATCAGACAAGAAAAGGAAATTAAAAGCATCCAAATTGGAAAGAAGGAAACAAAACTGTCATTGTTTGCAGATGACATGATAGTGTACATAGAAAATCCTACTGACTCCGCCAAAAAACTACTCGACTTAATAAATGAATTTGGCAAAACAGGGGGATACAAAGTCAAGATCCAGAAATCAAAGGCATTTTTTGTATACCAACAATGAAACATCAGAAGCAGAATCAGGAAACAAATCCCATTTGATATAGCAACAAAAAAAATAAAATACCTAGGAATAAACCTAACCAAAGAGGTAAAAGACCTATACTCAGAAAACTACACAACACTGAAGAAAGAAATTAAGGAAGACACAAACAAATGGAAACATATACCATGCTCATGGCTCGGAAGAATCAACATCATCAAAATGTCCATACTACCCAAAGCAATTTATAGATTCAATGCAATCCCTATCAAAGTACCAATGGCATATTTCACAGATACAGAACAAACACTTCAAAAATTTATATGGAACCATAAACGACCCCAAATATCAGCTGCAATTTTGAGAAAGAAGAGCAAAGTAGGAGGGATCACAATACCTGATATCAAACTGTATTACAAGGCCACTGTAATCAAAACAGCCTGGTACTGGCATAAAAACAGACAGACAGACCAGTGGAACAGAATAGAGAGCCCAGAAATAAACCCAAGTTTCTATGGCCAATTAATTTTTGACAAAAGGGGCAGAAGCATAAAATGGAGTAAAAATAGCCTCTTCAACAAATGGTGTTGGGGAATCTGGACAGCTACATGCAAAAAAGTGAAACTCAAGCATCAACTTACACCATACACAAAAATAAATTCCAGGTAGATAAAAGACTTAAATATAAGTCATGACACCATAAAAGTCCTAGAGAAAAACATCGGTAGGAAAATCTCAGACATTCCACGCAATAACATCTTCACTGATATGTCCTCTAGAACAAGGGACATAAAGGAAAGAATAAATGAATGGGACCTCATCAAAATAAAAAGCTTCTGCACGGCTAAAGAAAACAGTATTAAAATAAAAAGAGAACCAACCATATGGGAAAACACATTTGCCAACGATACCTCAGACAAGGGTTTGATCTCCAAAATATATAAAGAAATGATATAACTGCACTCCAGGAAGACAAAAAACCCAATTAAAAAATGGGCAAAAGACTTGAACAGACACTTCTCCAAGGAGGACATACAGAGGGCCCAGAGACATATGAAAAGATGCTGAGCATCGCTAGCCATCAGAGGGATGCAAATTAAAACCACAATGAGATACCACCTCACACCAGTCAGAATGGCCATCATAAACAAATCAACAAAGAAGTGTTGGAGAGGATGCAGAGAAAAAGGAACCCTAGTGCACTGTTGGTGGGGATGCAGACTGGTGCAGCCACTGTGGAAAACAGTATGGAATTTCCTCAAAAAACTAAAAATGGAACTGCCTTTTGACCCAGCAATTTCACTGCTGGGATTATACACTAAGAGGCCTGAAACACCAATCCAAAAGAACCTACGTGCTCCAATGTCCATAGCAGCACAATTTACAACAGCCAAGTGCTGGAAGCAACCCAAGTGCCCATCAGTAAATGAGTGGATCAAGGAACTATGGTACATTTACACAATGGAATTCTACGCAGCAGAGAGAAAGAAAGAGCTTATACCCTTTGCAACAGCATGGATGAAACTGGAGAGCATTATGCAAAGCCAGGCGGTGAGGGACAAATACCATATGATCTCACCTTTAACTGGAACGTAATCAACAAAAGAAAAAAGCAAGCAAAACATAACCAGAGACATTGAAATTAAGAACAATCTAACAACAGCCAGAGGGATGGGGGAGGGGATTTGGGGGAGAAGGGTTTTCAGGAACTACTATAAAGGACACATGGACAAAGCCATGGGAAAGGGTGGAAGCAAAAGAGGGAGGTGGGTTTGGGTGGGGTGGAGGAGGGGAGGGGAGAAAATGCAGACAACTGTAATTGAAGAACAATAAAGTAATTTTTAAAAAGAAAATAAAAGCCCTGGCTGGTGTAGCTCAGTGGATTGAGCACGGGCTGGGAACCAAAGGGTCCCAGTTCAATTCCCAGTCAGGGCACATGCCTGGGTTGCAGGCCAGGTCCCCAGTGAGGGCCGTGTGAGAGGCAACCATACATTGCTGTTTCTCTCCCTCTCTGTCTCCCTCCCTTCCCCTCTCTCTAAAAATAAATAAATAAAATCTTTTTAAAAAAAAAAAAGAAAAGAAAATGCAAAAGCAAAAACCAAAAAGAAGACACAAAGAAATGGAAAAATATCCCATGTTCATGGGTTTGAAGAATCAACATGTTAAAATGGGCATATTGCCCAAAGCAATATATAGCCTTAATGCAATCCCCAACAAAATCCCTATGGCATATTTTAAAGAAATAGAACTAAAAAAATATCATCAAATTTCTATGAAACTACCAAAAAAAAAATCAAATAACCAAAGAATCCAGAAAAAAAAAAGGACAAGCCTGGGGGTATCACACTCCCTGACTTCAAATTATAATACAAAGCTACAATAATCAAAACAGTATTGTATTCTTAAAGAACCAGATGCACAGACCAATGGAACAAAACTGAGATCCCAGAAATATACCCGCATGTATATGGGAAACTAATTTTCTTTTTGTTTTCAATTATGGTTTATATTTAATACTATTTTGTACCAGTTTCAGGTGTACAGCTTAGTGGTCAGACAATCATATACTCTACAAAGTGTTCCTTCTGCTGTCCCAAGCACCCACCTGGCACCATATGTAGTCACCTCAGTATTATTGACTATATTCTTCATGCTGTACTTTACTTTCCCTTATCTATTATGTAACTACCCATTTGTACTTCTTAATCCCTTCATCTTTTTCATCCACTGCATCAATCCCTCTCCGTCTGGCTACCATCAGTCTATTCTCTGTATTTATGACTCTGTTTCAGATTTGTGCCTTTGTTTATTCTCTTTAGATTCCACATATAAGTGAAATCATATGATATTAGTCTTTCTCTGGCTGATTTATTTCACTTAGCACAATATACTCTAGGTCCATCTATGCTGTTACAAATGGTAAGGCTTCATTTTTTATGGCCAAGTAATATTCCATTGCACATATGTAGTACAACTTTTCTTATCTACCCATCTACTGGTGGATACTTGGACTGCTTTCACATCTTTGCTATTACAAATAACTTTAAAAAGCATAGGAGTGCACATATTCTTTCTAACTATTGTTTCAGGGATTTTTGGATAGTCAAAAGTGGAATTGCTGGGTCATACAACAGTTCCATTTTTTATTTTTAGAGTATAGAAAAACCCCATACTGTTTTCTATAGTGGTTGCACCAATCTGCTTTCTGACACAGTACACAAGGTTTCTATGGGCAACGAATTATCAACAGAGGAGCCAAAAATATACAATAAAGAAGAGAAATCCTCTCCAATAAATAGTGCTGAAAAAATTTAAAAACCAACACAAAAGAATGAAACTAAACTGCTATTTGATACTGTAAATAAAAATGAACTTTAAATGGATCAAAGACCTAAATACAAGACCGGAAACAATAACATGCATAAAAGAAAACATACAAACTAAAGTTAAGGATCTTATTCTTAGAGACAATTTTATGAATTTGAACTCAAAAGTAAGGAAATTTAAAGTAAAAATAAATGGGACTATATCAAATTAAAAAGCTTCTGCACATCTAAAGAAACCATCAACAAAACAAAAAGAAACCAATCAAACGGGGAAAATATTTGTAAATAATATCTCCAAAGAGGGATTAATACCCAAACTATATAAAGAATTCATACAATTGAACAACAACAAAATAATAATAATCCTATTTAAAAAATGGGCAGAGCACCTGAACAAACACTTCTCTGAAGGAGACATACAAATGGCTGAATTTCACTAGCAATAAGAATGTAAACCAAAACCACAACGAGGTACAACTTATCACACCTGTTAGAATGGCTATTATCAACAAGAAATAAAAAGTGCTACAAAGGATGTGGGGAAAAGGTATCATCCTAATGATTCAAACTTTCAGAAGAGGGTACTGACTGGCTTACCTTGGGTCAGGTACCCACCATCTATGCCCCACCCTCAGTGGTCACAGGTGAGGTTCCATGATCTATAGCCCCACTAGAATGATGTAGAATGGAAGAGGGGCAATTCCCCCAAAACATGGATGCTGGACAGAAAAATAAGTGATGTTTTAACATTCAAAGAGCAGAAAAAGTAGATCTATACTTTATTTTGTTCCACTATTTCTATCCCTTCTAGTCAGTTCTTTACATTTCTTGCACACAGCACTGAAACATTCTAAACAGCTAGGCTTTCTTCAACCACTGGGTTTAGTCCCTCTGCCAAGAAACTGGCATTGTTGATCAATGTCTCCCAAGGAAGAATAATTTAGTCTAATTATCAATTACGCTCATTCATTCTTAACAGCCACTGAAAACACAAGGACAGAACTTTGAAGGCAATGTGAGGAGGAAGAGGGAGAATTTAAAGACAAATGTAACAAATCAATTCTTCCTGACCTCCAAATGACCCAAGTAAAAGAATTTAGTTAAGCATCAGCCCTTTCCCCATTCTCCGGTCTGTTGGCCATAGTTTTTCTTAGTAATTCTTAAGTTCTTTTGATAACCATCAATTTCTGTAAAAGCAGAGTGGAGTCTGTTGTATGATAATGTTTTTTGATCATGACTAAGATTATACCCCTGCCTCTGGGCAACTTCCCTCAACCTGAAAATATTTTTCTTTCAGACACAGTTTTTTTTAAGTATTTGTTATTATTACACTTTACTTTGCTAAGCAGAGTACAACATGGAAGTTAGATTATTGGACAATTTTTATTTTTGTTTTTGAACCTGTTTAAAAACTCTCTTCTCGATTGGTAGTTACAGAGTAGTCAGTATGTAAAGTACAGCATAGGGAATATAGTCAATAATGTTGTAATAATCATGTATAGTGTCAGATGGGTACTGGAAATATAAAGGGGAACACTTTGTGAAGTATACTATTGTCTAACCACTATGCTAGACACCTGAAATACAAAATAATATTGAATGTAAACTGTAATTAAAAACAAAATTTTAATTACAAAATAAATAAAATTAGAAACAAAAATTTTTTTAAATAGAAATTTTGCTTTAAAATCTTCTCTTGGGTAAGTTCTCAATCGGGTTTAATTATTTGCTTCTTTGTTGTAGTAAAAGAGTCAATCAATTTTACTGGAAAGAATTTCCAACCAAAACTTAAAACTATATTTGTATTTATGAAATATGGCCTTTTAGTCACCTGTAGTCTGGGATGAAAGTTTCACATGATCTTTACTTATTTATACATTTTGTTATGTAGAAAATAGAAATTCAAGTAAAAAATCATATTACTTGAAAACGGACAAAAATGGGAACAATGACACTGAATACGTCTTAAAATCACTTCTTCAAAAGAAGACATTTGATTCAATATCCAAACTTCATAGAAAACATCAGGTAGAACAGAACAATCACATGCTGTGCTGGAAAGACACCCTCCCCCTGTGTTTACCACCACACTCACAATACTTCCGACACCAGATGTGTGGGTTTTGCACACATCAAGCAATTCTGAAACACCAGCTAGGTATCTTACAATTCGACTCAATTCTGACGCTACTCAGAGTTTGTGCAAACTCCACAGTTAAGAGCACAGTCCACAAAACTATCCCCCACTTCAGATGTCAGTCACAAGTAGTAGGTCCCCCAGGTTACTCACAACCAGGTTCTGTTGATTTGGTTTCAATCAGAGCTTCACATGATCACCATCACTCCTTAGATTCCATCATTTGCTAGAACAAGCTCACAGAACTCAAGGAAACACTTAGGTTCAGCAGTTTATCATATAACAAAGAATGTTGTAAAGGATACAGCTGAAGAGCCAGATGGAGAGGCACTCAGAAAGATCACTGAAAGGGTCCCAAGCACAGGAGCTTATTTAATAACATAAATAACATTGAGACTATAATTCAGCTACATTCGGACTCTAAAATGCATCTCCATTTTCCTCCCAAATCTGGGTGGGGAGTGCATCTCATAGTCCAAAAACATATGGTAGGTTATACCACTCTCCCAGTTTGTGGATGCATTCACCAATCTGGAAGCTCCCTGAACCCAGTATCATCGGGATTTTTATAGAGTATTCATCACAGCAGGCATGATTGATTATGAGCTCCATTTCCAGCCCCTCTAACTTCTCTTGTGAATGGGAGGTGGAGCTAAAAATTCCAAGCTTCTAATCATGTTTTGGTCTTTCAGATGACTTGTCCCCCATCCAGGTGACAAAAGGTCACCGGTGAGAACAAAAGCCACTGGTATCACCTAGAAAATTCAAAGGGATTTAGGAGCTCTGTGTCCCTAACTAGGGTCAAAGACAAAATATTAGAACAAAAGATTCTAACACCCTTCTATACAACAGTTGAGAAGTTTTGTGTCAGAAACTTAGGGCAGAAATGTGTATATACTTACACACACACACATATATATCTTACCATTTCACACAAGTCCAATTATAAACAATTATAAAGAATGCTGGCTGTGTTATTTCGTTTTCTCTTTTTCCCTATTTCTTCCCCCTCAAAAAAGGGGCTGTGCTCTTTTTAAAGAAGGGGGTTCCTTGGAGAGAACACTCACCTTCTCTCCACGTAGCCCTGAAGGATGAGAGAGCTGCTGTCTGCAAACCCACCTACCACCATTTACTCAAATGTTAGGAGAGGGAGAAGAAAATATAAAATAGAAATAAAACCTCTGCCCACCCCCTAACATCTCTGGTAAGGCCTAGGCACACATGAATCGATTGAGTAGTATCTGATGACATCTGTCGGATGCGTTCACCTTTGAAATAGATATGAAGAGAATTGTTTTTTAATCTACTATAGAAATTTTACTGAATCAATCTTAAATAGCAAAATCTCAGCATAAGAAGACAGATCATTTATATTCAAGGAGACAGAATTGGTGAATTAGAACTAAAAGAGTACAACTCTCCTGGGTATGCATTTTAATTCAGTCTGCAGTCTAGGCTATTGTTATGCTGAACAATTATGGGATGGATCCTTATATAGGAAGTGATCATCTATGACGGGTTTCCTGTAGCCAGGGGTGTCAAATTCATTTTCACAGGGAGGCCACATCAGCCCCAAGGTTGCCTTCAAAGGGCAGAATGTAGAGCTCCTTGCCCCTGCTAAGGAGCAGTTACATTTATACAGTCCTAAAATTACATTCGGTGCTTTGAAGGCAACCGCAAGGCTGATGCGGTCCCCAGTGAAAATGAGTTTGACACCCCTGCTGTAGACTAAGTGTCCAGTAATGATAATCTTCCTCTTCATCCTATGGCTGTCCTAATAGGATAACAAATTAAAGACAGAGGTTTTTGGTACTTAGCAAACATCATGTGACTTTGGCAATTGTGAAATTCACAATTACAGATAATAGCTTGTCTGCCAATAGAGGAAGTGTAAGAAATTAGCAATAAAGAGCTTCAGAAATGAGAATATATAGAAGAATTCTAAAAGGAGAGGGCTTTCTAATTAGGATTTGTAATAAAATGCACTATAAAGTCAAATTATTCATGGTAGGACTTATGTGGGGCAATTACATGGGCCCCAATGCCCAGAAAGAACATCAGTTTCCTGGAAAGTGGCAGGTGGGTGGGGGCACAGCAAACCCATTTACTGTGTGTCTGATAATTTATTTAACCCTTTACCTGTACTCTCCATTTTTCTGCTTGGGAGTTTTTGTGTGTACTTTTGTTTTTTGTTTGTTTGTTTGTTTTGCTAGTACATATAATGCTTGGATGCCTCTCCAAAATAAGAATTTTGATGGACAAGTAGGTTATTCATTTTTCTAATAGTCCTTGTTTTTTTTTGTTTGTTTTTTTTAAAGATTCCTTGTATTTTTATTTTTTTTTAAAGATTTTATTTATTTTCAGAGAGAGGAGAAGGGAGGGAGAAAGAACAATGTATGGTTGCCTCTCATATGGCCCTCACTGGGGACCTGGCCCACAACCCAGGCATGTGGCCTGACTGGGAATCGAACCGGGACTCTCTGGTTCCCAGCCCGCACTCAATTCACTGAGCTACACCAGCTGGGCCATAGTCCTTGTTTTGTAAATCCCAGAGGTCCTCGGCCCACAACCGCCACACATTATAATATCAGATTAACTTTTGAAGATCTTGGTAAAGACCTTTCACTGCCCAAACTGTCAGTCACTTTAAATAATACACAATAATTTATTCTACTTCATCAAGCATAGTTCTCTTTCCCTGGGGACACACTCAAATGTCTTATTTCTTCCACAATAAATGTTCTCCCACTCCCTCTACAAGATTATAGACCCATCCATGTGCAAGAAAGTCTTTTCAAATTCTATACCAGCTTTCTTCCAATAAACAATAGGACTTTGGTCTTTTTTTTTAATAATTTTTTAATTTTCAATTTCCGCTGATATACATTATAGTTTCATGTGTACAACACAGTGATTACATATTTATACAAATTAAGAAGTAATCACCCCAATATATCTAGTACCCATCTGACACCATAAATATTATTGACCATATCCTCTATGCTATACTTTATGTCCCCATGATTATTTTGTAACTACCAATTTGTAATTCTTAATCCTTCCTCTTTTTCAGCCATCCCCCCAACCTCCCTCCCATCTGGCAAGTATCAAAATGTTCTTTGCATCTGTGAGTTTGATTCTGTTTTGTTTTCTTTGTTTGCTAATTTTGTTTTTTAGCTTCCGCATACAAGTGAAATTATATGGCATTTTTTTCCTTCTCTGTCTGACTTATTTCACTCAGCATAATACCCTGTAGGTCAGCGGTCCCCAACATTTTTAGCACCAGGGACTGGTTTGGGGGAAGATGGAGCTCAGGCTCTCACCTGCGGCTCACCTCCTGCTGAGGATGAGGAGCGCAAGGCAGAGAGTAGGTGGAGCTCAATGCTGGCTTCCTAACAGGCCACAGACGAGTACTGATCCACAGCCAGGGGTTGGCGACCCCTGCTCTAGGCCCATCTATAATGTTTCAGATAGCAATAAACATTTTTTATGGCTGAATCATATTGTATTATATGAGGTCTGTCCAAAAAAAGTCCAGCCATTGTTAATACAATAAGAATGCTTTGGGTGACATCTATGTAACCTGGCAGTCAAGGAGAGTGGACTGGAATGTGCATGGTGAACAATGACAACCTGATACTGTGTAGCAGTCACATTCAAAATGAACTGAGTGCGACTTCTGGTCAGGATGGCAGTGTAGGCAGACATGGCTCACCTGTTTGCACCACATCAAAATTACAACTAACATATAGAACAAACATCACTCAGAACCTTCAGTCAAATTGAATGGGAGTCTGACAACTACAAAATTAAAGAAACCACATCCATCGAGACTGGTAGGAAGGGTGCAGACGTGGAACAGACTGGTCCCTCACCCACGTATGGTAGATAAAAATCAGGGATGGCTCAGGAGCAAGGAGTCCTATCCCCACATTAGGCCCCCCAGCCCAGGTTCCAGTACCAGGAGGATAAGTCCTCACACCTTCTGGCTGCAAAAACCAGTGGGGATTGAGTCAGCAGAAGAAACTTCTAGAGCCCCAAGTAGTTCCTCTTAAAGAACACATGCATGGTTTCATCTATTCAGACTTACTCCCTCTGAGCTCCAGCACAGGGGTAGCAGCTTGAAAGGCACCAGCGGCATACAGGGAGAAACTGAAGTGTCTGGCATCAAGGTGAGCAGAGGCCATTGTCCCTTTCTACAATCTCGCCCCACAGAGTTGGCAGGCTGGTGCCATATCTGAGACTCCATCAACCTGGCTAACACTGTTCAACCCACCGTGGAGATACACAGAGGCTCTACCCCACCCAACTTACAGGCCCACCCAAGTTGCTTTTCCTTATGAAGGCTGCTCTTGGTTCATGGTTCACAACTGCCTAAATCCTATCAAACAAGCAACAGATGGCCTCAGTGAGCCCCAGAACCAGCACTAGCAGCAGCCAGCCTAGATTTACACCTTGACTTCACTGGGAATCTCCAGGCCCAGCACAAGTAGCAGCCATCTCAGATAGCTTTATAGCTTAGACAGAATGGCCCTGGGCAAAACACAGGTTGGGGCTGACCTTGGCCTGCACCACCCAGGAAAGCCCAGGGCCTGCGAACCTAATGGACTGCTACAAATAACATCAGAGCACCACCACCCTGCCCCTGCACAACTGATCCTCCATGGAGGACTGAGTTAGAGGTAAATGTTCACAGCCAATCCTTGCAGTTGACTGGCCTTGGGTAAATCCTTCCCATTGATCTGCCAACAGCAACCAACACTCAACTACTAGAGGAGGATGAACTCAGCCCACATGAAGAGAGCACCTCAAGAACCCAGCTTTAGTGAAAGGGGAGGGTGCCACTAGACCCTACAAGACACCTACTACATTAGGCCACACTACCAAGACACAGAGTCAAAGCAGCTCTACCTAATACATAGAAACAAACACAGAGAAGCTGTGAAAATGAGGAGACAAAAAACCATGGCCCAAATGCAAGAACAAATCAAAACTCCAGAAAAAGAGCTAAACAAAACAGAGATAACCAATCCATCAGATGCAAAGTTGAAAACACTGGTGATCAGGATACTGAAAAAACTCATTGAGCCCTGGATCTGTGGATTGAGTACCAGCTGGCCTGAGAACCAAAGGGTTGCCAGTTCAATTCCCAGCCGGGGCACATGCCTGGATTTCTAGTCAGGTTCCTGGTGGGGGGCGCACAAGAGGTGTTTCTCTCTCTCTCTCTCTTTCTCCCTCCCTTCCCCTCTCTCTAAAAATAAATAAATAAAATCTTTATTTAAAAAAACTCATTGAGTAGGGCAACAAAATAGAAAAGATCCAGGAATAAATGAAGGTTAAACTAAGTGAAATGAAGAAAAATCTATAGGAAGCCAACAGTTGAGGTGATGAAACTAGGATTCAAATCAATGAACTGGAATGTAAGGAAGAAATAAGCATTTGACCAGAACAGCAAGAAAAAAGAAAAGAATTTAAAAAAAAAACATGGATAGTATAAGGAGCCTCTGGGATATCTCCAAAAGAAACAATGTCCAAATCATACGGGTGCCAGAAGGAGAAGTGGAAGAGGAAGAAATTGAAAGTTTATTTGAACACTTCTGGCCAAAATGGAAGTGTAGATAGATAGATAGATACGCTTTGCTCCCTCGCACAACCAAAAGGATAACAACACATTTAAAAACAAAAACACAACCATAACTGCCATAAAATCAAATTGTAGGGAAGTCCAACAACCAAGGAGTTAAAGAAACACTCACCCAGACTGGTAGAAGGGGCAGAGACAGGCAACCAGGGCAGAGAGGAAAAGGTGACAGACCAGGCGGGCAAGGTGGTAACTGATGGACTGGGAGGACCCACATTCGAGTGTGGATAAGCCAGGAGGAACAACTGGGGAGAAGGACAGACAACATAACACAGACTTCCAGCATGGGAAACTAAAGCCTCAAAACCTCTGGCTGTAAAAACCTGTGGGAGTTGTGGCAGCAGAAGAAACTCCAGCTTCACAGGAGAGTTCACTGGAGAGACCCACAGGGTCCTAGAACATACTAAAGCCCACACACCCGGGAATCAACACCAGAAGGGCCCAATTTGCCTGTGGGTAGCAGGGGAAGTGACTGAAAGCTGGTCAAGAGTGGCCAAGAGCCGAGCAAGTGGCATTGATCCCTCTCGGACTCCTCCCCCACATACAACGCCACAATGCAGTGAAGTGGGCTGTCCCTGCCCTGGCCAATACCTACCGCACTGCCACTGACAATGTAACAGGCATGCTGAGACAAAAAAAAGATGGCCCAAATTAAAGAAAAGATCAAAACTCCAGAAAAAGAACTAAACAAGAAGGAGATAGCCAACCTATCAGATGCAGAGTTCAAAACACCGCTAGTCAGGATGCCCACAGAAATGGTGGAGTATGGACACAAAATAGATGAAGACGTGAAGGCTATGAAAAGTGAAATAAAGAAAAATATACAGGAAACCAACAGTGAAGGGGAGGAAACCAGGACTCAAATCAACAATTTGGACCAGAAGGAAGAAATAAACATTCAACCAGAACAGAATGAAGAAACATGAATTCAAAAAAAATGAGGAGAGGCTTAGTAACCTCTGGGACAACTTTAAATGTTCCAACATCCAAATCATAGGGGTGCCAGAAGAAGAACAGGAAGAGAGCCCTGGCTGGTGTGGCTCAGAGGATTGAGTGCGGGCTGGGAACCAGAGGGTCCCGGTTCGATTCCCCGTCAGGGCACATGCCTGGGTTGCGGGCCGGGTCCCCAGTGAGGGCCATGTGAGAGGCAACCATACATTGCTGTTTCTCTCCCTCTCTGTCTCCCTCCCTTCCCCTCTTTCTAAAATAAATAAATAAAATCTTTAAAAAAAAAAAAAGAACAGGAAGAGAAAGAAATTAAAAACTTATTTGAAAAAATAATAAAGGAAACCCCCCCCAATCTGGTGAAGGAAATAGACTTCCAAGAAGTCCAAGGAAGATCAGATAGTCCCAAAGAAATGGGACCAAGGAGGAACACACCAAGACACATCATAATTAAGTTACCGAAATTAAGGAGAGAACCTTAAAAGCAGCAAGAGAAAAGGAGAGAGTTACCTACAAAGGAGTGCCCATAAGACTATCAGCTGATTTCTCAAAAGAAAGCTTGCAGACAAGAAGGGTCTGGAAAGAAGTATTTGAAGTAATGAAAGGCAAGGACCTACATCCAAGATTACTCTACCCAGCAAAGCTGTCATTTAGAATGGAAGGGCAGATAAAGTGCTTCCCAGATAAGATCAAGTTAAAGAAGTTCATCATCTCCAAGCCCTTATTATGTGAAATTTTAAAGGGTCTTATCTAAGAAAAAGATAAAAACTATAAACAGTAAAATTACAACAAATTCACAACTATCAACAACTGAACCTAAAAAAAAAAAAACTAATCAAACAACTAGAACAGGAACAGAATCACAGAAATGTAGATCACATGGAGGGTAATCAGCAAGAAGTGGGAGGGGGAAGCATGGGAGGGAAGATACAGGGAATAAGAAGCATAAATGGTAGGTACAAAATAGACAGGGGGAGTTAAGAATAGTATAGGAAATGGAGAAGCCAGGAACTTAGATGTATGACCCATGGACGTGAACTAAGGGGGTGGTGAATGAAAGTGGAACGGAGGGTGCAAGGTGGATGGGAAAAAAAGAGGATAATTTTAATAGCATAATCAATAAAATATACTTTATATTTATGCTATTCCAAAAATGGGACAACTGTAATACATAATCAATAAAATATACTTTATAAAACAAGAAAACTTATTTGAAAAAACAATGAAAGAAAACTTCACTAATTTGGTGAAGGAAATAGACATTCAAGTCCAGGAAGCACAGAGAGTCCCAAACAAGTTGGACACAAAGAGGAGCACACCAAGACACATAATAGTTAAAATGCCAACAGTTAAATATAAAGATAGAATCTTAAAAGCAGCAAGAGAAAGGCAGAGAGTTATCTACTGAGGAGTTCCCATAAGACTGTCAGCTGATTTCTCAAAAGAAACTTTGCAGGCAAGAAGGGACTGGCAAGAAGTATTCAAAGTCAGAAAAATCAAGGACCTAAAACCTAAACTACTCTATCCAGCAAAGCTGTCATTTAGAACGTAAGGGCAGATAAAGTGCTTCCCAGACAAGGTAAAGCTAAAGGAGTTCATCATTACCAAGCCATTATAACATGAAATGTTAAAGGGACTTAAGAAAAAGATCAAAATGATGACCATTAAAATGGCAACAAATTCACAACTATCAACAACTGAATCTAAAAAAAAAAAAAAAGCAAATTACCAGAACAGGAACAGAATCATAGATATAGAGATCATTTGGAGGGTTATCAGCTGGGAGGAGAAGGAGGGAGAATGGGGGAAAAGGTGCAGGGATCAAGAAGCATAAATGGTAAGTACAAAATACACAGAGGGCTGTTAAGAATAGTATAGGAAATAGAAAGGCCAAAAAACTTACATGCATGATCCATGGACATGAACTAAGGGAGAGACTGCTGGAGGGAATGGGAGGTACTCAGTGGAGGGAGGCAAAGGGGGGAAATTGAGACAACTGTGATAGCATAATCAATAAAATAAATATTTTTTAAAAAGAAGTATTTTCCACCTCTGTGGCAACAGAGGTGAAGTTGTTACACATTCTGGAGTCAGAGAAAAATGCTGCAGTGAATTCAGGTAAATTGGGGTATGTATATATATCAGTATTATTCACTATTACTTTCAAAAGCACTTCAACACTTTGAAAAATAATCTATTCCATAATTTCACAGCTAATTGGCTCTCTGTGTGTGGCACCTTACCTGAGGAAATTTATCCCTTTGCATATGTTATGAGTTAAAATATTAGGTTCTGTTCCATAAGGTAACTTTTTTAAGTTGATGATGAATTATTCAAAGAAAATTTCCTTGGCATATTTTTTTACTTGATTCCTACTTATATTACAAACATGTTCATTGAATCTAAGGAAACTAGATTCTCGTTTCAAAGCTAGTTATTCTATGGATACTACCAACCTAGTGTTTCTTAATTACCTATAATTAGTTGTATTGTAAACTCAATCTGTTTAGTTCTAATTAGCTTCATAAGTGAAACAGTCAATTGTTACAGGCTGTATTGTTATACTGATAAAGAACACCTGGAAGGATAATTAGTTCTTCCAACATAATTAACTTGGACTACAAGCTGTCCTTAATAGTTATTTTACCCCTTTCACAGGAGAATCCTGAGATTAAGACCATAACAGGCTCAACAAAATGTAAAATAACAGTAATGTAATTTTTGTTTTACTTGTTGCAATACCTTCTCCAATGGAGTGTGTGTCTCTGTGTGTGAGCATGTGTGTGTGTAAATGCAAATATGTAGTCACATAGCACACACATATTTATCCACATATTTACATATCCATGTAACATATAAATGTATACACACACATATTCTACATACTTTATTTACTCCAGCCATTATCTTTATGGAAACCAAACTAGGACAGAAAGCAGAAGTTTCCGTGCACATTTAATAAAGAGTTATTTAGAGACAGCCTAAACCAACAAAGAGGCGTTTTTCCCATAACCTTGTGAAGAACAAAATTTTTTCCTTTCTGAGAATGAGCTTCCTTGGAGACACAGACTTCCTTTCTGGGTAAGTTTTGGCCACTAGAAGTCCATAGAGGGAAAGCTTACATTATAATGTTAAGTGGAAAATGCAGGGTACAAAACTACATCAACAGCACAAGCCCAGCTATATAAACATGTTGAAAAAATGAGAAAGAAATGTGCCAAAATGATAACACTGCTTGTTTCTGGGTGATTTTTTCTTCCTTCCACACTTACAGTTCCCAAGTCCTTATATAACAATCTTGTACTAATTTTATAGTTGGAAAAACTCAACTAAAAAAATCCATGGAAATCTTGATTATAGAGAAACTCACTAAAAGGCCACATTGACCAGGCAGCAAATGCCAAGGTTATTGTAAGGAACCATTTTTACCTCAGGATGGAAAACTGAAAATTGAATTTGTTTTGCAAGACTTTGGTTTGGGAAATTTCAGCTGTGGAATCTGAAATCCTATTTGAAAGATAAGCAGAAAGAGTAAGTGGGATTTGAGCTACTGCAAAAAGTACTTTTTGGCAAAGATGATGCTACATTTCAGACTGGTGAAAATTTTTGCTATTTATAAAGACCTTTCACAGCATAAGTTAGTGTAATGAGCCTTAGTGTGAGACCCAGAAAACCCCAGTATGGGTCCTGCCTCCATCTGTGGGAGGCTGTAATCCACTTCAAGGCATTTTGGAAACTGGGGGAAAAAATGATCTAAAAATGTCATTTTAAGGTATCCTGTGATATAGGCAGGGGAGGTGCATTGATTTTATTTTAGAAATAAGAAAAATAGAGGCACACAGAAACTACTGTAATTGTAGCATTAATTGTAGTAGGAAAAAAACCTTGAAACAACCTAAATATTCCCCATTAAGATAATGAGTAAAAAGCTTATGAAAATTATGCAAATCAGACTTACACAAATCAACAAGGATGAACCTCATAAACATAATTCTGAAGCAAAATGGTGAACTTATAGAACAATACATAGTGTTATGTTTTAAAACATTCAAGCAATATTCTATTCATCATTTTTAGTAAAAATATAAAGATACCCATGGGAATGTAAGCACCAGTTCAAGATTGAGGTTACCTGTGTGGGGAAAGGCAGAGAAAGAAATGAGAAAGGGTGAAATAACTATTAAGGTTTTATTCATTATGCTGAAAAGTGAATGCACTAATGTTCACTGTATTCTTCTCTATACCCTCTCTACATGTGAAATGTTTCATACTATAATTATTATTGATTACTTACTATGTGTCTAGCATTATGCAGTTTTCCAAACTCCTAAAAGGAAGGCCTTGCTATCACACTGCAGCAGGTGAAGAGGCCAGCTCAGCCCTGGCTGGTGTGGTTAAGTGGATTCAGCACTGACCTGAGAAACAAAGGGTTGCTGGTTCGATTCCTAGTCAGGGAACATGCCTGGGTGGTGGGCCAGGTCCCCAGTAGGGGGTGTGCGAGAGGCAACCACACGTTGACGTTTCTCTCCCTTTCTTTCTCCCTCCCTTCCCCTCTCTAAAAATAGATAAAGTATTTTTTTTAAAAAGATGTCAGCTCTAGCCCCCTTCAATCATATGCCCAGCTAGCATGTGGCAGAGGAAGGCCTAGAATTTGTCTCCATCCCATAGCACTGCCCTCAAGGATCTTACACACCAAGGACTCAGTAACCCAGAGACTAGGTTTGAGAAGAAGCATTAGAAATCAAACTGTAACTGGTTCTTAAAGCACGCATCGACTCCAGTTCTCCCTCCCCAAATACTCTTAGGAGCTGTGGCTGTTTTCCCCAGTTAATGAACTTTTGCCTTCTCAATGAAGAAAGAAAACATCCATGCCCCAGTATCCTTTTCACACCCAAGTTACCATCCCCCAAAGAACACAGAGTACAGCTGGGTCTCTCTTCAGGAAGTGAGTGCTTCTGCGTGACAGTCATAGCCCTCTCTCTTCTCAGCCAGGACTTCTTTCACACTGCGCCCTGTCTGTGGTTTTACTGTTTGTTGTTGTCTAAATGGAAGGAATGAATAACTGGCATTGAGTTGGGAATACGTAGACTGTGACACAAATCCCGAGTTCCACATCTAGTTCAAGGTCTCCGCCTTGCCTTTATTGTACTTCCAAAGACAACAAAGTGGAATGAGCTGTCATCACAAAGCATGCTTTCTGGAGGTTTGGAAAATTCCTATTTTTCCCCATCAGTGGACTCACTGCTTTGCACCAGCAATAGGCTGCCGCTTAGAAGACACAGAAGGTGGAGTCTGTATTTTACTGTTCCTACAACACTACTGCCTAGAGGAAGTGTGGTGTGGAGAAAAGGACTCTGTCCTGGGAACTGGGCAACCTGGGTTCTGGTTCTAGCGATGCGTTCTAACCACGTCTGACTCCATTCCCTCATTGCAAAATGACCGGGCTAAACGAACTCTAGAGACCTTCCAGCTCCAGCTACATGGAGTGACATACATAAAACACATACAGAATAAAGAAATATTTAAATGATAAAAGGTATCGTGAAATGATAAAATACATTTCAAATAAGTTTTATTTATTTAATAGAAGCAAGATTCTTTAACCATTAGTAACTTAAATTAGTAGTGGTTAAAATAAATAATTATATAATCAAGTTAAACAATAAAATATTTAATATTATTTAGTGAGAACAAGAAGATTACATATGTTTCATCATCAGAACTCTCAGTAAAATATTTAGTGATGAAGCAAGCAGATGCTCTGGTTCTAGGTTCAGTTAATTTCACCATTTGACTTTAATATCTGTCACAGCTGGAAAAAAATACCTCACAAAGTTTATTAAGTCAAATGGAAGATGTGTGTTATTGGCTATACTTATTGAATCATCATACTCAATTTTCAATTTTATACATCAATCCTGAAAATACCTTTTTTGAGATTTTCCTAGTAAATTTTCACCTTTTTCTAATTTAATATTTTTTAATTTTTCAATTACAGTTGGCATACAATATTATATTAGTGTGAGGTATATGACACAGTGATTAGACATTTGTAAAACTTATAACATGATCACCCCAATAAACCTAGCACCCATCTGACACCACAGTTATTACAATATTAATGACTATATTCCCTATGCTGCACTTTACCTCCCCATGATTATTTTGTAACTCCCAATCTGTACTTCTTAATCCCTTCCCTTTTTTCATCCATGCCCCAACTCCTCTCCCATTTGGAAAACATCAAAATGTTTTCTGTGTCTATAATTTTGTTTCTGTTTTGTTTGTAGGTTTATTCTGGTTTATTTTTTAAAGATTTTATTTATTTATTTTTAGAGAGAGGGGAAGGGAGGGAGACAGAGAGGGAGAGAAACATCAATATATGGTTGTCTCTCACATGGCCCTCACGGGGACCTGGCCCGCAACCCAGGCATGTGCCCTGACTGGGAATCGAACCAGGACCCTCTGGTTCCCAGCCCGCGCTCAATCCACTGAGCTACACTAGCCAGGCCCGTTTATTCTGTTTTTAGCTTCCACAGTAAGTGAAATCATGTGGTATTTGTCTTTCTCTGTCTTACTTATTTCATTAAACATAATACCTCTAGGTCCATCACTGTTGTTGCAGACGATGAGATTTCATTTATAAGACTGAGTAATATTCCATTGTCTCTTTATCCATCTGTTCACGTTGCTTCCAGATTTGGCTATTGTAAATAATGCTGCAATGAGCATATGGATACATGTGTCTTTTTCAAGTACTGTTTTAGGTTTCTTCAAATACCCAGAAATAGAATTTCTGGGTCCTTCTTTATCCCTTGCTATAGCCTATATTTTAAAGTCTATTTTGTCTGGTATAAGTATTGCTACCTCAGCTTTTTTTTTAATTTGTTTTTCATTAAATATCTTTTCCATCCCTTAACTTACAGTCTGTGTGTATCTTTCAATTTGAAATGAGTCTCTTGTTGACAGGATATGTAAGGGTCTTGTTTTCTTATCCATTCATTCATCCTATGTTTTCGATTAGAGCATTTAATCCATTTATATTTAAAGTAATTATTGATAAATATGTAGTTATTGGCATTTTTATTCAGGTTTTTTTATCTTTTTCTTCTTCTTAAAGAAGTTCCTTTAACATTTCTTTAATACTGGTTTGGTGGTGATGAACTCCTTTAGCTTTTTCGTATTTGGGAAATTCTTTATCTCTCCAATTCATGACAGCCTTGCTGAGTAGAGCAGTCTTGGTTGTAGGTCTTCATTTTCCATCACTTTGAATAGTTCATGCAAATTCCTTCTGGCCTGAAATGTTTCTGTGAGAAACCAGCTAACAGTGTTATTGGAGCCCCCTTGTAGGTAACTAACTGCTTTTAAGATTCTCTTTGTCATTTGAATTATGATGTGTATTGGTGTGGGCCTCTTCGGGTTCATCTTGTTTGGAACTGGCTGCACTTTCTGGGCTCGTGTGTCTATTTCTTTTACCAGGTTAAGGAAGTTATCTGTCATTATTTCTTCAAATAGGCTTTTAAAGATTTTATTTATTTATTTTTAGACAGAAGGGAAGGGAGGGAGAAAGGGAGAGAAACATCAATGTATGGTTGCCTCTCACATGATCCCCACTGAGGACCTGGCCTGCAACCCAGGCATGTGCCCTGACTAGGAATCGAACTGGCAACCCTTGGTTCCTAGCCCGCACTCAATCCACTGAGCTACACCAGCCAGGTCTTCAAAGAGGATTTTAATTCCTTGTTCTCCCTCTCTTCTCCTACGTTCCCCTATGATGTGAATGTTGGTATGCTCGACGTTGTCCCAGGGGCTCCTTAAAATAGCCTCATGTTTTTGGATTCTTTTTTTCCTTTTGCTCTTCTGATTGGGTGTGTTATACTACCTTATCTTCTAAATCACTGATTCAATCCTCTGCTTCATCTACTACTTTTGATTCCTTGTACAGTATTCATTTTAGTTATTGTACTCTTCATTTTGACTTGTTCTTTTTGTTTTCTATCTCCATTTTTATGTTTTCTAGCTCTTTATTGAAGATCTCACTGAGGTCACTGAGCATTCCAATAACCAGTGTTTTGAACTTTATATCTGGTAGTTTGCTTATCCCCATTTTGTTTAGTTCTTTTTCTGGACTTTCATTCTATTCTTTCATTTGGGACATGACATGTTTCTTTTTCCCCTCATTTTGGTTACCTCCCTGTGTTTGTTTCTATGTATTACGTAGAGCTTCTATGTCTTCCGTAGAATGGCCTAATGTAGTAGGTGTCCTGTGGGGCCCAGGGGCACAGTCTTCTTGTTTACCTGACCTGCTACTCCAGGTGTGTTCCTTATGTGAAATATGTATGCCCTCCCATTGTAATGGAGTCTTGATTGCTATTGGTACATCAGTAGAAGAGATTAACCCTTAGGATGATAGGTGTGAGGACTGGCTATGACCACAATGGAGAAGCTATTGTGCCAGGTCTACCCAATGGAGCAGGATTTGCTTCAGTGGAATTCTGGTGTCTGCTCAGCCTGCCCTTTGGGTGTGTTGCTTGTGGAGGTGGTTGGGTGAGGCTCTGGTGTTATCTGAAGTTAGCCACCAGGTATGTTGGTTATGGGGCCTCTTGGGAAAGGTTCTGCTACAGGACAAGTCCAGTTACTGCCTATGCCCTGCTCAGGATCACTTGGTATGAGCTGCAAAGTGATCTGCAGATGACTGCCACTTGTGTTGGACTAGGAGGTCCCAGGGAGAGGCTAAGCTGCAAATTGAGGCTGGCTGCTGCTAGTGCCAGACTTGGGGCTGCTTAACAAGAGGTATGGGGCACGCTGAGGCCAGATGCTGCTTATTTGGGGTTTATGAACCTTTGAGATGTTTCATAAAAGTCCTCAGCATGAGCCAAGACAGACCATTTGTATGGAAAAGGCACTGGGAGTGGCTTAGGTAAGAATGCAAAATGGGTGGGACAGGGTCTCAGAGAATCACCAAGGTGGGGCAAACAGTGTTAGCCAGTTTGACAGAGACTTAGCTTTGGTGTCCACATGTACCTGCAGTAGGAGGGTTCAGCAAAGGAACAATGGCCACTGCCAGCACTTCTGTCCGGGAGAAAGCTGTCCCTCCAGGTCTCACCCTGAAGCCAGACAATTCAGTTCCTCCTCATATGTCCCTAGTGCCTTCCAAGCTGCTGTCCTAGTGCTAGAGCTCAGAGCAAGTGAGTTTGTCAGTGGATAAGTCCATGTGCAGGCCCCTTAAGAGGAATGCCTGGGAGTCCAGAAGCCCTCCACCTCATTCAGCCACAATCTTGCTGGCTTTCACAGCCAGAAGTTATGGGGACTTCTCTTTTCAGCATTAGTCCTGACCTGGGAGCCTGGTGTGGGGTTGGGCCCCCTTGTTCCTTGGGGGGACCTCTGCTGTAAAGACATCCCTCCTGATTTTAAGCCACCACATGTCTCCGCCCACTACCAGTCTAGACATGGCTTCTTCTTTATATCCTTAGTTGTAGGGCTTCTGTTAAGCTAAACTTCAGAAAGTTCTCAATGATGGCTGTGCTGTAGTTTAGTTGTAATTTTGATGTGGTCATGGGAGGAGGCCAGTGCAGTGTTTACCTACACTGCCATCTTGATCTGAAGCCCTCAAATTTTCACCTTCTTTTTTTTAAAGATTTTATTTATTTATTTTTAGACAGAAAGGAATGGAGGGAGAAGGAGATGGGGAGAAATATCAATGTGTGGTTGCATCTCACATGGCCCCCCTGGGGACCTGGCCTGCAACCCAGGCATGTGTCCTGACTGGGAATCAAACCGGGCGACCCTTTGGTTCACAGCCCATGCTCAATTCACTGAGCTACACCAGTCAGGGCTTCTTTTTTCTTTTTTTAATAACATATGAACATAATTTTTTTTAAGATTTTTTAATTATTTATTTTTAGACAGAGGGGAAGGGAAAGAGAAAGGGAGAGAAACATCAATGTGCAGTTGCCTCTCACACACCCCTCACTGGGGACCTGGCCTGAAACCCAGGCATGTGCCCTGACTGGGAATCGAACCAGCGACCCTTTGGTTCACAGGCCAGTGCTCAATCCACTGAGCTACACCAGCCAGGGCTAATTTTCATCTTGAAGTCATCTCCAAACTCTTTGGAAAATGGTACAATATGTATTTTTAATAAATGGGCTCAATACTTTGAGGTTCATCATTTAAAAGATTAGCATATAAGTTAGAAACTTTTGTTTCCAAAATTAAGTGTGCAGCTGTGAAAATTTTTAATCAGTAAAAATTACTACATTAATTTCGGCGACAAAATTACTTAATGATGAGTAAGAACTCAATCATTTTTTCAAAATGTTCTCTCTGTCACATGAGTTTCTTTTGCAAAGCAGTTGCTTTTCATTATTTTAAAACAACTTTTAACTCAAAGGGACAGAAAAGAAGAAAAAAGCAAACTTTGAGCACTTGTCTGCTTTATGAAAGAAAAAGGCCTAATGTCGTCAAGATTAGTTTTTAATCTTAATTGTTTCCTTTCATTACATTTAAAGGTTCTGTAAATAATATTAACCTTGCTAATGATGTGCTGCAGCACAAAAAAAAAAAACTGTAATTAGGCACCATATGCCAAAAGTAAAGAAACGTGAGGACACTGTGCTGGACACCTCTGTGATGGGGAACTCTCTCACTCGTCAGAACTGTTCTCTCTTCTACAGATCATCATCAGTACATACTTCAAACTTATTTCTTATATTCCACATAGAAATCTTTTCCCAGAACCTAACAATCTCTTTAGAGAGCGCAGCACTAGACTGTGATTAACTTAAGACAGAGACCATGTTTTCTTCTCCTTTGTACTGCCTCTGCCGCCAACCCCTATGGAAGGATTTGGGACACAGTGGGTATTTTAGGAAGACTTACCCCATAAAGATTGTTAAGCCTTTGCTCAAAAGGCTTTAATCTTTTTTAAGCCTTTACTTTGGATGGTATGGCTATTAACACCTGGCAACAAAGAGAAAACGTACTCCAGATGTTTCAAACAAAGAAAGCTTAATGCAAGGACCTATCACAGAAGTGAAGGCAGGGTTAGGAAACCGGGGTGATAAGGCACCCAGAGAACAGTGAGTGAGAAACTGTTATCTCCTATAGAACCTGGGCGAGCTAAACTTATTATGGAAAAGAGGCCCAGCGGGAGTTGTTGCTACGGAGAGACCAGTTGCTGCCAGGGATGCAATGTGAAAAGAGAGGAAGAGAGTAACCCTAGCCTGTTTTTCCTATCCTGCTGGCTGCTGTCTGTTGACCAAACCACTTAGAAGGCAATCAGCAGGTGAACAAGGGGGAGGCGGTCTGAAAGGGTCAGACTCCTGGGCACAGGCAGGGGAGAAAGAGAGAGGAAGAGGAGGCAAATGGGAAGTGGAAAGCAACCACCCAGGTGAGAGGTCCAATCCTTTAATATAGCTTGAAGTCTAAGACAAGCTAACCCTTGTCTATACCACAGATAGCATCCTTCTCCTCCTGAAGGGACGAAAGGGAATCCTCTCACTACTAACTCAGAGAATTTCCATCAAACCATTTATTTCCTATGTCTACTGTGAATTATTCATGCGCCAACCTATTTTATCTGTGGAACCTGAGAATATAAACATTATAATGCTTTGAACTTTTTTTGCAAATCTCTATTTTTCCATATTTGAGTTTTACCTACTCTACTGAAAGCTACTTTTTCAGACTGGTTTGCAAAGGTTAAAACATGAGTAGTTTGTAATGACATTGAAATCGTATCAAGTGCTCCAATATTTTCAGCTCAATACCACAAACACTGAGCAGTGTACTACCTGTAAGGCATCATGGGGAATTCAAAGATGAATTACAGATGTTATCTGTCCCTTCCCCCTCAGGGAGAGTGCACCACCACCTGGACATGGACAGTGATAAATGTTCTCATAAAGATTCATTTTGTTGGGATTTGGAGATGGCCTCAAGGAAGTGGAATTTATTAGAATCTAGAAAGGTAAGTGAAAGCCTTCACTTTGACAAGTGAAGTTCTGGGAGGACAGAAAGTTGGAGGGATACTTCAAGTGAAAGAGAAATAATTTCAGATGACCTGCTTTCTCTACCAAAGACTTGAATAGTCACTGACTTTAGTAAAGACTCTAACAGAAAAAAAATGATAGCAAACACTAACCTTTAAGAAATTTAAAATGTAGTATCTAGATTAAATTAACAAATAAACATCTCCCACACCAGACCCACAACTCACCTCAGAGCCTCTCCAGCTAAAAAATTCTGAGGGCCAAAGGCCTACAAGGCCTGTGTTCAAGCTACAGTTCTGAACTGGTTGAAACTTCTTAAAACTCTTCAGACAAGCCGTTTGAATCTTGTACAGAATGAGGAAACTGGGCAACTTCATTTCAGTTTCAGCTCCAGCTCAGCACTGCTTTAGAGGGCAAAACTGGAAAAATGGAGATGACTGAATTTTCCTTGATGGCTGTCAATCCTGTCATAAGAATTTGTGGGAGAGTAAAAATCATTAAAGCCAAAGGGAGCTATTATGAGGATGGGGTCTCTTTTTATTTCATTTGAAGGTTTTATTCCAAAGATAATATCAAATGGGATGCTAAATGCATTAACAGTGAACATGTGACTTTTTAAATGTCTCTGGAAACCTCCAGATTCTGGCCTTACCACAAGCAACCTGGCATTAACCAGGTACAGCCCCCATCTGAATGGTAATGATTATTATAATAACTCATAGAGTACTCACTATAAATCAGTCATGGTTCTACATGTTTTACATATAATAACCGACTTAATCACCCATTGACAGATGAGGAAACTGAGACACAGAGATGTTAAGGAACCTGCCGAAGTCACACAAGTACCAGGCTACTAGGATTGCCAGATAAAATACAGGATGCCCAGCTGAATTTTAGTTTCAGATAAACAACAACTGATGTTTAGTGTAATAATGACCCATGAAATATGTGGGACATATTTATACTAAAAAAGTATTTACTGCCTATTTGAAATTCAAATTTAACTGGGTGTCCCATATTTTTATAAGACGTTCTACATGTTGCTAAGTATAGCAACACTGGTAGCTAATGATGCAGAAGCTTCGAGAACAACTGAGTAACAGGGCATCAAACACTTGGGAGTGGAGTTTTACGGCACCGCCTCCTTCGTGCCTGTAATAATGACATGAATTTATTGAGCACTTTCTTAAAGCTCTATTATAAACACTTAAACAGATGATCTCATTTAATCCTCACATGTATTCTACTATTATTGCGCCCATTTTACAGATGAGAAACATCATAGAAAGACGTTATTCAACATGCCTAGACTCATCAGATCAGTAAGCAGCGGAGCCTGACTAAAACAGGGTGTATGACGCTGCGGAGCCCAGACAGCAACAACTCCAGCCACCTTGCTAACGCAAACTCCTCTGCCCTTTACCATGCTGGAATCACAGTATGTCCAAAGATCTGTCTTTCAGAGTTTTCAAAAGATAACTAACTGTTCAACTTTAGCCCTCTTTAATTCAACCAGAAGCTTCTACTAAGAGGACTCCTTGAAACCAGGGAAGTCAGCTCACTCTCTGTACTCCCTACAGGGTCTAGCACTGTTCTCAGAATACAGTAAGAGTGCAATGCATGTTTGTAGAGCGCAACTAAATAGTACCCTTCTCAGCATGCAGAATGCATCAAAGTGTCAGTTTTATTTTCGGTCAATAGCTACCAAGCTCTCAACTTTCAACATCCAAATTACCTTCTCTGAAAATTTTGGGGGAAGAAAATTGAAACTAGCACCAAAAAGTGGACTGGAAAATCCTTTCAACAGCCCTTATTTGGTTTCCACATTGCTGAGTTTACTAAACTTGAATAGCAATCTAGGTGATGCTATGCAACTTCAACTCTGAAACTACTTAGATTACAGGAGCTTATTCCCAATTTTTTTTTTTTTTTTAGATTTTATTTACTTATTTTTAGAGAGGGGAAGGGAGGGGGAAAGAGAAGGAGAGAAATATCTATGTGTGGTTGCCTCTCCCACACCCCCTGCTGGGGACCTGGCCAGCAACCCAGGTATGTGCCCTAGACTGGTAATTGAACTGGCGGCCCTTTGGTTCACAGTCCAGCACTCAGTCCACTGAGCCACACCAGCCAGGGCTTATTCCCAATAACTAAATAACTGCCTTTGTGACGGACTGAATGTTTTGTGTCTCCCTCTCATAATTCCTATGTTGAAGCCCTAACTCCCAATGTGACGGTATTTGGACGTGGGATATTCTGGAGGTAATCAGGCTTAGAGGAGGTCATGAAGGTAGGGTCCCCTGATGAGACTAGTATCCTTATAAAAATAAAAAAAGGCCAGAGCATGCATATTATCTCCACTCCCTCTCTCCCTTTCTCTCTCTCTCTTTCCCTCTACCCCTTCCTCTTGCTACTAACCCCCATCATGTGAAGACACAGGGAGAAGGCCAGGAAGAGAGCCCTCACAAAGAACCAAATCTTCCACCTTGTTAACAGTATTTTCTTATAGCAGCTTAATCATCCAAGCTCCTCCTCTAGGACTGCCTTTGTCTGCTTTCCCAGAAATTAAAATCACAAATGGAGGTCTCTAAGACCCCTCTCCAATGATTGGTCGAAGCCATCATTAAATATTTTGAAAATCATCCATATATTCAATGCATTAGCCAACCTAACTCTTTCATTATTCTTATATTACTGGAGAGGAGACTAAGGCTCAAAGAGGTAGGAGACTTGACCAAGGTTACAGCTCATTCAGTGGCTGAGCACAGATTCTATCTGACTCCAGGCTGAGCTCCTGGCGCCCCCAGAAGGGCAGCTCCTATGGCTGGAGACTGCAGGACCTGAATAGCCACACTAAGTAAATCAACAGAGGAAATATGATTTCCAGAAACTTCCTGCTTTAATAAGTTGGAGAAATCACCGAACTGTGTTAAGAACATCAGGCCCTTTAGTCCACAATCCACACTGAATGCGAAGCCTGCTGGGTGAGTCCGAGCTCCTGAAGTTTATGCAGAGGGTAACATTTCCTTTGGTGGTGACATTTAGAGTAGGCTGTTACATCTTCATCTAGCAGAAAAAAACCCAAATTGTTTTCTTCCATTCTTAAATTTAACTGAGCTCACCCCAGATGATATAGTTATTTGCCTCTAGCTTTCAAAACAAAAGTAAATGACAATAACATCTGTTACAACTGGCTGTATAAAAAGGCCACAAGCCTCTCCCATTGTGTCTTGACTCCAAGTTAAGAGTTAACAAAACAGAAAGATGTTTACTCAGTATAACTCTTTAATTTCCTCTAGTGGTAAAGGAGGGTTAGAAAACAAGACTCAATTTGGTTGCCATAATGTACAACTAGGAATTTAATGGAGAAGTTAGAAAAAGAACAACAAAAGCTTAAGGAAAACAAGAAGGACTTAATATAGAGAAAGCAGAAATCCTGTGGGAGTTGGGGGTGGGATGGGTGCAGGAGGGCAAAGGGGGGGAAAACTGGGACAACTATAATAGAATAATGTGGCAGTGATTTCCACACGCATGTTAACACGCATGTTCCAGAATTTACACGTTTTGAGCACAGCTCCGTGTAATTGCAGTGTAGGCAAGTGTGGATCATATCTGTGGAATGGGAATTCTCTAATAGGAATTTGGCAAAGATGTATCTTAAAAAATTCTGGCTTGCTGACCCCTGCATATTACATTAACCTGGTCCTGCCTGCCACCGGACCTGAATTTACCTCCTAATGCCCTGCTAATGAGTAATCTTACCCCTGTTCTGCTTAATCCCATGAATAATCAATCCAATGTAAATGTGTGCTAATGCCCCTAATAAAAACTCCGGCTGGGCAAGCCACGGGCCTTTTCCTGAGTTGGGAGGAATTGGTCACGTGGCCCTGGTCTCTCTTTCCCCGCGTGTCTTGGTATGAGATTCATACACACATCGGGTCGCGGTCACCCACGGGTATCAGCAGGAACAAAACCCCCATGACAGAATAACAATTTTTTAAAATCTCAAAAAAAAAGCAGAAATCAAGGAATTCAAAAGCTAGACTAATAAGTCCAACAGCACTTCTATAAGGAAAATGTGCAGGTGGACAAATATGTAGGCAAATATTCTTCATTTTTTCAATAGACTAATATGGAAAATGGTCGACAGCTCATATGAGCATTTCAAAGGGCTCCAAAAGGCATTTAAGAAAATGCAGCATTAATTCCTGCCTTTTTTAGACATGTAATTACACACACACACACACACACACACACACACACAGAAATATTCAGAAAGCTATTCAGGATGGTCATCAAATGTTAATGGTATTTATCACTGAGTGACAGAATTTGAAGCAATTTTTCTTTCTTCTTTATCCTTCTCTATATTTCTTGAATTGTTTACAACAAGTGTTTATCATTTTTAAAGTCAGAATAAATATTCTAAAGCCATTTTTATTTTTCTAACTGTCCTGAACATTATTTAATGTGAAATGTGATTCATTAAAACAAATCAGTCATATTTACTTTGTAACAAAATAAGCATCACGTTTTTTGTATCACAATGGACACTAAAAACACAGATCTCCTGAAATTATGGACTACTCTCCTGCCAAGTTATGCCCCAACAAATGGGGTGGGGGCGAGCAGTAGTATTCCAGTGAGTAAATGAGTCCACTGGCATAAGAAAACCAATTCCCAGGTCGCCTCACCTTACAGGCTGCGCTACTACAGCTCAGCGTGGCCCTTCACTTTAATGTCCCCACATCCTTGCACCTAAAACAATGCCTAATGATTACTATTAACTTTATATAAAACAACTCCAACAGAACTGAAGACCAGTAGATGAACTTGAGGTGGTCTAAATAAACTAGTTTCAAATTAACAAGCACACATGGCAGAAACATTCCATCTCAAGATTTTAAATATATTTTTCTAGTCATTAATGGAAAGTGCCTGAGGCAGACATCTGTAAATTTATATGCATAAACCCCTTTTTGGTGTGAGGTCATGAGAATGGGCATGTGACCCAAACCTGACCACGCCCACGACAGGAGCTGGTCTGAGAGGTGGGCACATATGCAACGGGACAGACCCATCAGTACCCCACCATGAGACTGAAAACGTGGAGGCTGGAAGACTCTGCGATCACCAGCTTTAAGGACCACATATGCCAGTAGCTGCTGGGGCCCATTCTGCCACCACTTTGAGAACCAAGTGCCTGAGAATGAAGCCAAGGGAAACAAGTGAAACTGAGAAATACACAGAGACAGGGTCCCTATTATTTCAATGATACTGTTTTAACACTAAACAATAGCACTGGATTTAGGGGATTTAACCCCTAAATCCAGTGCTACCAGTTTGAATTTTATTTCATTCATTTGCAGCTGACAGTGCTCAACAGATATTAGCTATTAATTTACTAATTCCCAAGTGTTCCACTGAATTCAGACTGAGAAGATATCCATATAACACTAAATTCCTCCCTATTGGGAAGTAGGAATCCTATCTCTTCATCTTTATATTCTTGGTCCCTATCAAAATATATGTGTTCAAAATAAATAAATGCATGGATAATATAAACATACTAAAAAATCCTTAGTCTATTTAATCAAATATGACAATACATTCTTTAATGAAGTGATTGAACTTACAAAAGCAATCATGATAATTCCTTCAGGATACAGCATAGGTAAAGAAATAAAAAATTCTGTGAAACTAATGAGGAGAAGCAGTGGAGTAGCTTCCCAGAATCTTAACTTTTCTAGAGTTTTCATGTTGAGTCTCCCATTCTTTCCTGAGCCTGTTAAAAGACAGCTATGCTTATACTCAAAACTCCCTGGATTAGCACCAGGCATGTGTGAGAATGACAGCCGCATTTGAATTGGCTGGGTCCATAGAAATGTGTATCTGTTTTTTAGGACCACCCTGTGGTCACACAGGCCTGGGATGTAGGTCCAGAGATGGTGCTAGTAGATAAGGTGGACAGAGACGTATCTGTTGGACCCAGGAATCTGGAGGAGAAAGTCAGCACAGGGTCTGGCCAAAGTGAAGGGAAGAATGGTAGAAGGTCCCCACGTTAAAGAAACTAGAGGCAAAATTTAAATGAGAGGCAGAAGCTATATTCAGGTGAGAATTTAAGGTCGGGGAGAGGTGGGATTAGGAACCAAGGTTCCAATAAAGCCAGAGAAAACAACCTTAGAAGTAAATTCTGACCGGAAGGCTTGACAAAATTCTCTCGTCTCATTTCAGGCATTGCAAGCTGGCAGTCCTTGAGCTGAATTCAGCCCACTGAAATATGTTGTTTGGTATTCGCTCTTTCTTTAAAACTTTTTTAGACCTTTGCATTTGAATGTCATAAGCTGGGAATAATACTGGCTGCAGCAGGTACTGTTCTAAGTGCTTGGCGTATTTGAATCCATTAAATCCTCATCAGAACATTTGTTAAATGCTTACAATATGCCAAGTACTATTCCAAGCACTTTATGTGTATTAACTCATGAATGCTTTTAGCATTCCTATACCCATATTCCCTATAAGGAAATACAGGCACAGAGAATTCAGTAATTCGCCTAGGCTCACACAGCTAGTAAATAGTGGAGCCAGGATGAGATGTAGGTATTAGCCCAAAGCTGCAGTTACCTCCTCAGCATCGTCTTATATTCAGCCAAATGCACACTGATATCTCCCTGTGGGCCCTTGTCAGTATAGGGGCCTGTGCCCCCTCGTCTATACAGTGGTATAACTGGGTTATTGATGTGAGAATGGCCTGTCCTTCTGCCATGTATTGAGCAGTGTTCCCGCGGAGACACAGAGCCCATGCTGGTGACTGCAGCTGTGGAGGCAGAGGCCCACTGTCGCTGCACATCTCACACGTCCCAGTTCTAACAAGTCGCCTGCTTGACACTCAAAGCGCAGTAAGCCTCACACAAGCAACAACAACAAAAACTAATAAACTGGACTTCACCAAAATTAAAAAAATTTGTGCATCAAAGGATACTATCAAGAAAGTGGAAAAGACACAGAATGAAAGTATTTGCAAGTTATTATATCTGATAAGGGATTCATATCAAGAATGCATAAAGACTTCCTACAATTCAACAACAAAAAAGAAACCACCTGTTCCAAAAAATCGGCAAAGCACTTGAATAGAAATTTCTCCAAAGACATATGAATGGTTTACAAGCACATGAGAAGATGCTGCTCACCATCACTAGCCATTAGGGAAATGCCAATTAAAATCACAATTAGATGTCACTTCACACCCATTAGGATAGCTATTATCCAAAAAACTAAAAATAACAAGTATAGGCGAGACTACGGAGAAACTGAAACCCTTGTGCGTTACTGCTGGGAATATAAAATGGTTTGGTGATTCTGAAAAGTGTTAAAATAGAATTTTCATATGACCCAGCAATTTCACCTGTAAGCAGGGATTCAAACAGATACTTGTAGTCAATGTTTCTAGCAGCATTATTCACAATCACCAAAGACAGAAACAACCAAAATGTCTATTAAAAATTAATAGATAAACAAAATGTGGCATCTACGTACAAATGAGTATTACTCTGCCTTAAAAATGAATAAAATTCTGCAACATGTTACAACATGGATGAACCCTAAAAACATTGTACTAAATGAAATAAGCCAGACATGAAAGGGCAAATATTGCATGATTTCTAACTTAAAAAATTCATCCAGCCTCAAAGAGGCAATAAAGTCTTACAGAAAATTTCTGCCCATTCAAAATGAAATAGTAAAGTTGGAAAAGGGTCAGAAAAACAGGGAGAAGAGAATCTATTCAGCTAGCCAGAGTAGGGGAAAAAGGATTTAGGCAACAAATGGTCAGAAAAAATTGGTAAATTTTCAGAAGACCTGAAAAAAACTTTAAAAAAAGATACAAGCTTAAAAACCCTTTCAGAAAAAATCAAATACAATAATGTTTACCAATTAGAAATACATTGACAAAGACATGTGCCAGGATACTTTTTAAAAGTCCAAATTCTCAGCAACCAAAAGAGTGGAGCAGTGAAGTTAAAATGTCCTTGCCTTGGCCAGTGTGGCTCAGTTGGCTGGGTGTTGTCCTGCAAACTGAAAGGTTGCAAGTCCAATTCCAGGTCAGGATGGTCCCCAAGTTGCAGCCTGCACAAAAGGCTGCCAAGTGATGTTTCTCACATGAATGTTTCTCTCACTCTTTCTCCCTCCCTTCCTCTCTCTCTAATGCCCTCTCTCCCTTCCTCTCTAAAAGCAATGAAAAATGTCCTCAGGTAAGGATTAAAAAAAGTCCTTGCTTCACATGGACCTGAATGCACAGTAGAGCCCAAAATCTTTAATTGGAGCAAAAGCCGATCCAAAATGTCCTTGGGAGCTTCCAATGCTTTCCAAAGGGCTAACACAAAAATTTAAAAATAGAAGTCTGTCATAAAATTATCCATTAGAGACGAGCATATTTTAAATAACTTGATCTGTGAACACCACAATTGCACAACGAGGTCATGGAATTGTAAACTACTCTGCAGTTCTGACTCTTCAGTTGGAGCATTTTGGACTCTCTGAAACCTTTACCTTGGACTGCACTAAATTAACTGCAGCAGGGAGTCATAACAACATAGGACTATCGGTTTATTAAACAGAAGACTAGATTCAACCCCAGGATGTTCCATTAAGCCACTGGGTGACACCAGACAAGTCACTCAACCTCGCTAAGCACCAGTTTCCTTTGCGTGAAATAAAGAAATGGGACAAAATAACCTCTGAAGTCTCTTCAGCACACTATGAGTCACATTTTGTTCCATCTTTTCTTTTGATGACAAATTTTTGCTTTTTTTCCCAAGTACATCTGTGTCCAAATTGAAAGTTGTGAATTTCATTAACCTCTCATAAAGATGTTATTCATTAAATCCCTCCAAACTTATTCTCTTCTTATCACCTAGCTGCCTGCACACAAAGATGATGAGAGAAATCTCTCTCCACTATCATCACTTGTACACATCACTCCAGTCCATAAAAGCCTTGAGCCTCATTTTACTTCTTAGAAATTTCAAAATTCACTTGCACGAATACTGTGCATAATCTTATTTTATGACTAAATCTTTTTCCAGAAAAAAAAATGCATGCTTAAAAATGCTTGGGTTTTTTTCTCCATTAAAACAGGAAGGTGACATATGTATAAAGAAGAATGCTAAGTGAATGTAGATTTGAAATGATGATTTCCAGCCAACTCCTGCCCTTTCTCTCCTGGCTGAGCAACCAATCACCAAAATACATTCCAGAGCTGTTTGCTCTTCTCTTGTATCTCATTTGAAAACGAATTCATTTATGTTTCAAGTTGTCCCAGTTGGAAAAACCTAGATCTTATCAACAACAGTTTGAGAACAGGATCAAGAGAAGTGGAAAAGAAGAAAGAAGTCTTTAAACTTAAAATAATATTTCTTCAGTCTACAAGGGGGGACCCAAAAATTGGAATTTATTTATTAAAAAAGTATGTATTTAGCCCTGGCTGGTTTAGCTCAGTGGATTGAGCATGGGCTGGGAACCAAAGGGTCCCGGTTCGATTCCCAGTCAGGGCACATGCCTGGGTTGCAGGCCAGGTCCCCAGTGAGGGCCGTGTGAGAGGCAACCACACATTGATGTTTCTCTCCCTCGCTTTCTCTCTCCCTTCCCCTCTCTCTAAAAAATTAAATAAATAAAATCTTTAAAAAAAAATAAAGTATGTATTTATTCTCAAGTGTTTAAACTTCAGCCACCTTCAAAGTACTCTACATTTGATGCAATATACCTATCCAGATGTTTTTTTCACTGCTCAAAACAGTTTTTCAAGCCCCGGCTGGTGTAGCTCAGTGGATTGAGCGTGGGCTGAGAACCAGAGGGTCCCGGTTCGATTCCCAGTCGGGGCACATGCCTGGGTTGCTGGCCAGGTCCCCAGTGAGGGCCATGTGAGAGGCAACCATACATTGCTCTTTCTCCCTCCCTTCTCCTCTCTCTAAAAATAAATAAATAAAATCTTTAAAAAAGAAAGAAAAATGAAAAAAAAAATTAAAAAAAAATTTTTTGAACTCGTCAGTTTTGATGCCTTTTAGTGCTTCTGCTGCTTTTTGTTTCACCTCTTCCACAGGGCAAACGTTTCCCTCTGAGGACTTTTTTCACCTGGGGATGGGGTGAGATCAGGTGAATAGGAAGGATGGGGCATGGGGGTCATGCCATGCCGGTTTTGGTCAAAAACTGCTGAACAACTTGTTACGGTGTGGGCAGGAGTGCTTGTAAATCATACATCATGAAATGGGCAAACACGTTGAAAGAGTCTTCAAAAAATATTCACTGAAGCCAAACACAGCCTCTCACAACAACGCCAGCTGGTACACCGATACAGATGGGTTTCTAGAACACTCACCTAGCGAGGAAGCCTGTACTACAAGGGGCCTACCCTCTAGAAGATAATTCTGGTTTGGTGGGCGGGGGGGGGGCTCCCACAGTAAGTCCAGAAGGGAAGTGCTGGCTCTCAGTATGCACTCAGTTTATGCAAGGAAGATGCTATTCTCTTTTTAATATTAAGTAACCAACAGTGTAATTAATTAGTCTTTAGTCAGGAATGCAACATCAAAACTCCATAGCTGACCTCTTTCCACTGGTACAACCATTCCTGGCTGAGCTGTTAGTACAGTCCTTGTCTGACATGTGCCTAACAGATCTGCCATGTTTTACCTGGAGCTTTCTTAATACGGATGGGAACTGTGTTTTGCAAAATTTAAAAAACAGGAAGACCCCAGGTTTTAATGACATTTCTTAAATGTATATTACAATAACATTTTAAATAATAAGACTACAAAGCTAGCTCCACGGAAATGGTATGTATAAACTAGTCAAGGCCCAATCCAAAGTGGGACCCAAATACCAGAATAAATCCTACTTATTTGATTCATTCATTTATTCATCAAACACAGGTTGGGCAACATCTCTTCCAACTATTCTAGGTACTGTGGGGGATCTCTAAAGCTTATAATCATCACACCCCATGACAGTATGAAAAGTGTTCCTGGAGAGGCATAAAGACAGTGCCCTGTTCCCCTAAATGCTTATTACAAAGATCCTGATGACCTGAGAAATCGGGGTAGAGTCATAGCCTCCTTTAGTCTCTAATGAGACTGGGCCAGAGCTGTCCTTATAAGACCTTTTTACCCAAAGACAGATAACTGAGAACATCAGCATCCTCCAGGATTTACAGCAACATGGATACATGGCTGGAGAAGAAGGCTGAGTTTACGTCAGGACAGGCAGGACCCCTGGAGGCAAAGCTAGTCCCTCAGCTGTTTGGTCCCAACCTACCATGGAAAACCAGAAATTAGAGAAATGATACACCTCAAAGAAGCCACTTTGAGCCATTTTATGCTCAATACATGAGCCATTCAGTAAAGGATGACCTGGTTCTCAAGAGACCGTTCTATCGAAGCATGGAGAAGATGAAACAAACAAATCCTAAACTAAAAGAAAGAGGAGTGGGCTCTCCGAGGGGTGGGAGGGAGCCTAAGAGCAAGGAATATCAAAGTGAACCCACATTCCAGAAAATTCTGGTTTGAACTGTGGAACCCACATTCCAGAAAATTCTGGTTTGAACTGTGGAAAGAGATAACTGGGGGCGGGGGTGGGAAAAGAACAGTCTAAGTTGCTGATGAGTAACTAAGAGATTAAACTGATGCCAGAGGAACTGACGCAAGAAGTGCTATTTCCAAGTACGGTAGGCTCACTCATCCTCAAAGACTAGAAAAGACACAAATCAATCTGAAGCCAAGTTTTTACTTTAGAACTCACAAGTTGCTCTTGTGAAGAGCAACTCCAGCGTTTCTCTCCAGCGTTTCTACTCCAGCGTTTCTCTCCTGGCCAGATCAGGTGTGTGCCTCACAGACAACAGAAGAATAGGGTTTTAACAGGTACCAAGAATGACTTGAAAATCCAGCTGGTTGAACCTCTAAGTTCTGAAGTCTCACACTGAGGAGAGGAAGATGCAAAGCAGTTGGACGTGAAAGGACCCACCAGTTGGCTGTTTAGGTTGTGAACAGAAAGATTCTGAAGAGCTAAAAGAGCACAGAGAAGTCAGAAGCAGAAGTCTCAGAACTACTAGGTACTGGTCAGAATTAACAATGGCAATGGAAGGAAAGGCTTCAAAATACTCCAGTCACAGATTTAAAGTTAAAGGAACCAGATGTTCCCCCACTTCCCTCCCAAAATCTGCAGTGCTCAGTTAGAGCCAGCAAATGGATCAGTGATCATTTTGCCTAGCAAAGCATATAATGAGAGTCCCCAAAGGACAATAATCCCTTCACAGAGGCTACAATTCCAGCCCCCCCTCAGTTTCCAGTAAACTCCTATGAAACCCTTGTCAAAGCATAGTTTTCAAGAGGTTAAAAAGGTGACTCTCATACAAATATAAAATTAACATGTGTCAAAAATGTTTTTCAGTTTGTTAATTACTGAGGGAAGCAATAAGATGGTAAAACTCATTCAAGGGGCATTTTGCAGATCTATTTGCAAACCCCTAAGTATTTGGAACAACATTAGAACAAGATCACTAGGTTAAATAAGAAACTAGCTAACGACCTGCAGAGCAATAAGCCATAACCTTTGGAGTTATCTTTTCTATTGCACAGAAATGTTATCTATTATCTTTCCTATTTATTTGCCAAATCTACATGTGAACATTTAACTTCACTAAGTCTGGAAACAATTGGGTGAACAAAGTATATTCTCCTGCCTAAATAATCCATGGGTGGGCCTGTAAAATCATGTCCCCATATAGGTAAAAGGACATATTGCCTATATTTTTGTCTTACTTCCAAGTATCAAATAATTTTTAATTCTTTTATGCTTAATTTTTGTAATAGAGAATAGGCAAATCTCATGAATCAGGAGCTGGAGAACCTCCCTCTCACATTTTTAAAAACTGAGCCTACCATATAAAGTGTCGACCTTTGCCTTGACTTATTGGCAAGAGGAAGGAATGGTATATGAGAAAAGAGAAAAAAAATTACTGGTTAGAAAGGCCACTCAGACAGCAATGGGAAGCAACCCCAGCTAACCTTGGCCATCTGCTGGCCTGGCAGACCTCACAGACTGTGTTACACTGAAGTCTGGAGGTCAGAAGGGGAAGGTGTGTTCACCTCTCTCTACTGCAGCTAAACCACCTGAGTGTAGTTACCTCAAGATGTAACCACTAGAGTTAGCAACCCAAATGCATTCCCCACAGAAGTAGCAGTTCTTCAGGTGGATGAGGATAAAGACTACACTTTCCGTTTGGAACAGAAACCAGCTTCAAGGTCCCCCGAAGAGAGCAGGTGGCTCAGACAGTTGATGTGGCCCTCCAGGAGATGCCTGTCCGAGAAGAGAGGTCCAGGAGTAGTTAACTGCCTCACCTAGAACTAACTACCTTAGAGAGAAGCACCCTGTCTCTTACAGTGAATGTTCACAAAAACAAACTATGTCCTTCCTCTTGGCTTTCATACTATCTTTTCGCATGTGAGTTTTTAACGTATTTTCTGTTAAGGATAAGCAAAGAGTCAGTAAAAGATTTTCACACAAAGACACAGAATTGTACCTTGGAGCAGGGTTGAGACAGGCATGAAAGTAAGTGGCCAGGTATATAAAACTGGAAAATAAGATCGAATTGATGGAACGAATGAATTTTACCAAAGGATTTCCTCTATCTATTAGCTCTTATGCTGGGTTGGGGTGGTGAGAATATGAAAGATATTTTATGACCTCTTAAAAGAAAGAATCAAAACCACAATGGGACACCACTTCATATCCAGTAGGATGATTATAATTAAAAAAATGGAAAGCAACAAGTGTTGGAGAGGATGTAGAGAAATTAGAACCCTCATGCCTTGCTAGCGGGAATGTAAAATGATACAGCCACTGTGTGTTTCTCAAAAAGTTAAACATGGAATTTCCATAGCAATTTCCTACACTCCTAGATATAAACCCAAAAAAGTTGAAACAGGTGCTAAAAAAAATACTTAAACACTTATGTTCACAGCAGCACTATTCACAATAGCCAAAAGGTGTAAACAAACCAAGTATCTATCAACAGACGACTGGATAGACAAATTGGTGTGTACATTCACACACACACACACTATTCAGCCCTGAAGAAAGAAGTACTGATACAGCCTACAATGTGGATGAACCTGGAGACATTATGCTAATTAAAGGAAGCCAGACACAAAAGGTCACACATTGTGTAATTCCATTTATATGAAATATGGGGAAAAGGTAAATCTATAGAGACAGAGAGCCGCCTAGAGTTGCCAGGGATTGTGGGGAGGAGGAAATGAAGAGTAACTAGTTAATGGCTATTAGGTTTTATGTGGTGGAGATGAAAATGTTTTGGAACTAAATAAAGGTGCTGTTTTCCAAACATTGTGAATGTACTAAATGCCACTGAATTATACACCTGAAAAATGGTTCATTTTATGTTGTCTGAGTTTCACTTCAATAAATAATAAAATAGACAGGAAATATCAACAATTACAATAATAGCATAGGTTTCAAACAGGAAAGCCTAAGTTTATACAGTGGGCTTCAAAATGTGAAAATATACAGAGTAAACTAGAGTTTGGACAGAAGAGGGAGCAAGAAACACACAGACATACAGACTTCACATAAAAAAAGAAAAAGATTCAGAAAACACACTGATTTCTTTTCCCCCAGAATCATGCCACCACTCTTCCCCTGGGATGAATTATCTCCTCTAAAAATAGAAGAGAATTTTTTTTTTTAAATATAAAGTCTTCAACACCAAGAAAGAAATTCTGAAGGCTCAGAATTTACAGCATGAAGGGTTATCGGAGATCATTCAGTCCGACTGCCCTTGCTTTGCCGACAGAAAACCCAGCCTGAGACTAAACGCCTCTCCAGAGGTCACAGGGCGAGCACCAGCCCAGGGTTGGTTGGGAGCTGTATTTTCCATGACAGAAGCTCCAACTGTGTTCTCTGTGGCTTTTTATTTTCTCTTGACTCACATACCAAAAATGTTTCCAGACCTGTAGCAAATCAGTGTCAGCCATTCCCTCCTCGGCTTTTCAGTATTCACATCCAAGGGAAATTAAGTTAAAATTAACATCTCTAGAGAAGCCGTAAGTGGGAAAGTCCAAATATGCCGCCTGGCGTGTGTAAGAAGTCAGCAAATGGTACACTTTGCCTTGCCCTGGGGGAGGGAACAGGTGATTAAGAGACTGTGGGAGCAACCTGCATGTCAACTAAAGTCACCACATCCTTTTAGAGTCAAACCAAAGGGCCTGAACTCCTATCCAAGATGTCATCTTCCAGATCATTCCTTCCAGTCCTCACCTTACATAACAACAGAGGGCTGATTAAGCAATTTTCCTAAACAAAGACTATTATCCCCCAAAGCCAGCTGTCTAAATAACATTTTTTTTACCCAACTGCATATCCGCCTTGGGACTTCTTTTGAACTTCCCTCTTTCCCGGCCTCCCTCCTCTGTATACTAGTTACCAGGAAGGGTCATTTTTTTGTGGGATCTCCTAAAAAACAAGTCTGTAGTAGGCACCCAACAGATATTTCAACTCAAGGTTGTAACGCAGATAAGTGGCTGTCACAGCCAGAACTAAAGCCAAAAGCTTCCTCCTCGAAGAGCGCTCCCACAAACTGAATGCCAATACCTAATACATCCTTCATTAATTCTATTAAAAGCAGCCATTTGTCTCGATTAAATTTTCATAGTTCCTAAAATATAATTTCCTTACTAAACGTGGATTTATTTGGTGTTTTAGCCATTAGGAGCACCTAATACAGTGCACAGTCATGCCAGAAAGGCCACTCTCCCCTAATTATTTAATTTTAAATAAAATTGGGATTAAGAGTGTGGGATCTGGTGTTAGGGATCTGATAAGGGGTTAATATCAAAAATGTATAAAGAATTTATAAAGCTCAACACCAAAAAAAACAAACACTCAGTTTAAGAAAATCTGCAAAGGACCTGAATAGACATTTCTCCGAAGAGGACACACAGATGGCCAGTAGACATACGAAAAGATGCTCAATGCCACTAATCATCAGAGAAATGGAAACTGAAACCACAATGAGATATCATCATCTCATACCTGACAGAATGGCTATGATCAATAAATCAACAAACAAAAAGCGCTGGTGAGAATGTGCAGAAAGGGGAACCCTCATGCACTGGTGGTAGGAAGCAGATCAGTGCAGCCACTGTGGAAAGCAGTATGGAGTTACCTCAAAAAATTAAAAATGTAATTGTTTTATAACCAAGCAATTCCACTTCTGGGAATTTATCCAAAGAAACCTGAAACACAAATTTGAAAGAATATAAGCACCCCTGTGTTCACTGCAGCATTATTTACAATTGCCAAGATTTGGAAACAGCCCAAGTGTCCGTCAGTAGGTGAGTAGATAAAACATCTATGATACATTTACACATTGGAATACTACTTGACTATAAAAAAAGAAGATGTTCCTCTTTTGGACAGCATGAATGGGCCTGGAGAACATTATGCTAAGTACAATAAGCCAGTCAGAGAAAGACAAATACCATATGATTTCATCATATGTGGAATCTAATGAACAAACTGAACTGACAAGCAAAATAGAGAGAGACCCGTAGACGGAGGGCAGAACATATCATTACACAGCCCTGCAATGGCAGCGTTGAGTCGCTGCACAGAGATCATGTCACCTGCAAAATCTAGAGTATTTACTAGGTGGCCCTTTACAGAAAAAGGGTTTGTTGGCCCCTGCTCTAGACCTATATTGTGTTGGAAAACACCTCATTACTCCCAGGAAACTCCTAAAACTACTATGTGACAAAAACAGTGGAATCATAATCCTTTGAAATTATGTTATTTCACTCGACGGATATTTCTTAAATACACGTCTGTGAGTCAGTACTTTTTCCACATTAACCATAATCCACTTTTCTAGGATTGGCTATACCACCTCAGAACTACTGTGACAATTGTTTCAATCTCCATTTTTATGTGGTAATTCTTCAACTACTATAGAGTTGGTGGGGTCAGTGGGTCTCCATTTTCCAACATGCAGGGATGTTACCTCTCCCAAAGCATGTGGCTTCGGTAGGACTTTTTGCTCAAGATGCCCTGCATTCCTCCAACCAAAGACAGGCTTAGGACCCAAATGGCCCATTAGGACCGCTTCTCCCACAGTTTCACATCTTAGATATAACGACTCATGGACAGAAACATAGTGAGAGTTGATTTGTACTTGCAGCAGTGCCTTTTCAAGATTCTTAACTTCTGCCGCTCTGCAAATCATCCTTTCCAAGCCGGGTTCTTCAACTTTTCCTTCAGCCTGTAAATTCCTGCCTAAATTGAATTGGCCAGTCCAGTGTCTGTCATTTGTAACCAGACCCAGCTGATACAGTAGGTCCATAACAACCTGCATGGTGGAAGAATTTGTCTCAGGAATTTGATTCCTTCTGAACAAAGTAAGGGTAGGGGAGAAAGTTCTTGATTGAACCTATAAAACCTTACAAGCTTTTTTAACTCAAAATTTTAAATGCAGATGCCCTGGCTGGTGTGGCTCAGTGGATTGAGTGCTGCCCTGCGAACCAAAGGGTTGCTGTTTTGATTCCCAGTCAGGGTATATGCTTGGGTTGCAACCCAGGTCCCCAGTAGGGGAACATAAAAGGCAGCCACAGATGGATGTATCCCTCCCTCTCTTTCTCCGTCCCTTCCCCTCTCTCTCTTAAAAAAAAAATTGCAGAATCATATAAAATAGCAAGAATATCAACATCATTTCAGAGATTTAAAATTAGTCCCAATGGTTAATGTACAGTGAATGCTTATTGCTAATGTAATTTTACTACTCCAAAACTAACAGCTGATTTCTTTGTGACAACATGGAAATTAGTATTGAGCATTAGATTGCCTCCCCGTGAATTCCACTCGAGGGTATCTGCTAGTTTGTGATGGTAACAGCACAGGGGCAGTCTCCTCATGCCTCCAACATGTAACTGGCAAACAGCAAAGCACAGCTCACTGCTTCTGATCCCTGACACTCAGGATGCTGGAGAGCCTAGGAACCAGAATGACCCAGGGGATGAAAGCCATTAACACAAAGACTCCAGGTCCCAGCAGGTGCATCCACAAAAAAAAACTCTGTTCTCAACACCAAAAGGCCTGCCAGGCGGTGAAAAAGCATGGGTCCCCACAGGACAGAGGAAAAGAAAAAATAATCTGAGTGAGTAGAATGTAGAAAAGAACTCTACAGGTCATTTAAGTCCACCAACTATCTAATGAAGGAACCCCCTCACAAAAAATAAATAAATGGAAATAAAAACCTGAAAAGGATGTAACTAGAGATGTCCAGTGACCATGTGAAAACCATCAGTAATGGTGAGCTCATTACCTTTCAGGCAGCTTACCTCATTTTTAGACACACCATTAGAAACCTCCAATGACGGAGATTGAAATAAAGCCACGCACAGCTGTGCTGCTCCCTCTTCCCTGTGGCCATCCTTTATACCTATCTTTATCACAGTTATGATATCCCACCTAAAACTTCTCAACTCCTAATCTAACAACGCACATGCTCCAAAACATTTTTTCACGTGGTATGGACTGCATTTCTACTTCCCTGCTTATACAGGTCAATCAGGTCCTGGCAGGAAAGAGTTAGCACACTCAAATTTGGCAACTTAAGAGCAGTTTAATAAAAGGACCATTTACAAAAGTGAGAGGAGAAAATGGGATTGTGCAATACCTCAGCGATATTACCACTCTAGGCTTGAAGGAACCAGGAAAACAGTTTGGTCAAGGTGCCTTGCCCTCCTCCAGCCAAAGATGGGCTTGAGACCCAAATGGCCCATTAGTACCCCTTCTCCCACAGTTTCACATCTTAGATATAAGGACTCATGGACAGAAACATAGAGTTGGTTTGTACTTGCAGCAGTGGCAGGCGAAGTAAAAAGGGCTGCCTGACGGGAGCTGTGACCTCGAGTTATAAATGGTACCCTCACAGAAAAGGAGGTATTGGAACAAATAACCCTCTGTCATTCTTCTCTTTGACTCTAATCTTTTGTCAGAGCTCTCTATTGACCAAACGCAATTGGAAGCTTCCCACTGAATCCCATTAATGCAACTCATACAAGTCAGACTCCTGAGGCAGAGACCAGCGTGCCAAGGGGATCTGAGGGGCAAATGGAAATACCCAGCACAGAGGACATCTCATGTCTTGCCTGGTAACGATATCTCAGTTTCTGACTGGGGAACCATCTCCCTCCCTCCCTCCTGCCATGTTGTTTGAGCCAGTTGATTGCTCTTCTGACTCCAGGAGAGGTCATGTGACTCAGTACTCAGACCTGCACAATCAGAGTATAACAATCTTTTGTCTTCCTTTTTTTCATGTATTGGTTTGAGAGGGGAGGGAGTGGGGGAGAGAGAGGAAGGAAGAGAGAGAGAGGTCTGTTGTTCCACTTATTTATATATTCATTGGTTGTTTCCCATATGTGCCCTGACCAGAGACTGAACCTGTAATGTTGGCATAGCAGGACAACACTCTAACCAACTGAGCTAGCCAGCCAGGGACTTCACGACCTTCTGATCACAGTGATTGGCTAAGAGATAAACATATAACCTAACTAGGGACAATGTGAAGCAATCTCTGTACTTCTATGAAAAAGGCATATTCTCCTTTTCTCTAGATTGGAGGATATTAGCCTAGAGCTCCCAGAAGCCATACTGCCCTGCAAGGGAAGAGCCTGGATAAAGGAAAAGTCAACTCAGAGGAAAGCAGAGCCAAGAGAGAGAAAGAGTAGGCCCTGACAATGTTGTCTGAGCCGGATACAATTGTGCCTAAAACCTACCTATACATTCCAATCTGAAATTTCAATGGTATTAAAAAGATAAGATCCTATAATACAAAAAGCACTGGTAGAACATAAGTTCAAACCCCAGCCTCATCACCTTCTAGCTAGACAACACTGGTAAGACATTTAAGTTTATGATCTTCAAGGTCCTTGACTTTAAAACAGGAAATTATAATGTATTGCCACCCTCCTGAGCTTATTGTAAGCACTAAACAAGATCACATGAAGGTCCCTTGTAAGCTGTAAGGCGCTGTACAAATGTTACAGATTCTTCCCCAGGTCATCCCCACCTTTTGATGCACAGCCCTCAGAATACTGGTAACACTGTGTTCCACAGTCAGGGGCAGACAACATTCTAAAATTACTTACAAGGCTGAGTAATGACATATTGGATAACAGCTGTCAAGAGCAGTGGCAATCTCAACATTGCCAAACTGAAAAAAGAGAAAGGGAGAAATTGACAAAATTGACTTTATTTTAAAGAGACAGACTAGAATCAGCCACTAAAAAAACAAAATAATGAGAAAATATCTGCCCAATTAAAATCTATGTCTATACTAAGTCAAGGCAAAGGAAGATGAGGAACAGGCAAGACTAAAGAAAAATGGCCCATGCTCTGGGGTGCTGTGATTCAAGCTGTAATAGCACAGCTGGGTAGCCACAGAGTCACAATCAAAAACCATGGAACAGAAATGATGGAGTGCTTCCCTAAGGACAGAGAACTGTTGAAAGGAAAAGCCCATACACACAGCCATAAAATACTGCAAAAGAATAAAGGTAAAGAAGGCAGCAAGTAACACAGCAAACCGAGGCTCAGAAAAACACAAAGATGTCAAAGATCTTGCAGCTGAAGCTGACCCTGACAGTGAGCAGGGAATCTGAGAGTATTTCACCAAGTGGCTAAACCCCATGTGGAAATTTCAAAACTGGAATGGGAAAAATCCAAAGCACAGCTAGGAAAATGTCTTACCACAGAGGCGAAAGAGAAAAACATATGCGCAAAATACTTCAATGTGTCTGTCAGTAGCTCTTGCTTCACATATACGAATACCAGGCTTGGACAAAGCACTTAGCTTATGGCTGATCCAGCGACTCAATTCTATTATAAATTAAAAATCAAAGAGCAAAGAAAAATTAACTTGAATTTATAATCACATGCCAAATGCACTGTAGTCTATCTACCAGTGGGCCAGAATTGAAAGAAGTGTTTGATAAAGCCTAAAGAAAAATAAAATCCTTCTTGTCCAATTAATAAAAAAATACTGCCCGGCTGGTGTAGCTCAGTGGATTGAGCATGGGCTGGGAACCAAAAGGTCCCGGTTCGATTCCCAATTGGGGTACATGCCTGGGTTGCAGGCCAGGTCCCCAGTGAGGGCCATATGAGAGGAAACCATACATTGCTCTTTCTCCCTCCCTTCTCCTCTCTCTAAAAATAAATAAATAAAATCTTTAAAAAAAATACTTATAGAGTGGTCAGAAGAAGTGTATTTTGAAAATGAGTTTCATCTGCTATGAGCACAGGACTATGCTAACTGCTGTGCAGCACAGGAAATGAGATCTACACAGTCCTTCCCCTCACAAATTAACAATCCAGGTAGGAAGAAAGTCCCACCAGATGAGATAACAGAGAGTCGGAAAGCATCACTCTCACACTTACAAAACCAACAAGCTGGGCAAACTACAAAAGTTAACAACTTTTTATGAACTCAACAGGAAACTGAGGTCACAGAGCCAACAAATAAGCTAAAATCTGAGAAAGACAGGTGTCCACAGTGAGAAACAGGACCCAGGCCTTTGCTTCGCTGGGACAGACTCCTCCGGATACCATATAAGCCATTAGGGAGAATTGAGCTCAAAATTTTTAATGAAATTGCAAAAGGCTAAGGCCTACAGAAATAGGGAACGCTGAGTGAAGGTATATGGGAACTTCCTGTACTATTTTTGCAACTCTTCTGTAAGTCTAAAATTATTTAAAACAGAAACTGTTTGGGGACTCATGAACATTTTGAATGTGGATAGAGACAAACAAAAAACCATCCCCTGGGAGGCCTCCTATCCCAGGCATGCCTGGGACTTTCAAATGAGATAATGACCATGAAGATGAGCTCATTCATAAAAATATGGGGCAGGGGGAGGAAGTCCAGTGACTAAATCAATCAATCGACCCAACAAGAAGTTTTCCCAACAGACAAACCATAAGTATATTTATTTTTCATTTCTAGGAATTACAATTGAGGTTCACTTTACATGAATTAAATTAAATCCAGAAGGAAGGCAGGGCATGTGTGGAGCAATAGGAAACAAATCAGAAGACATTTTGGTCAATTTAAATAAGAACTGACTATAAAAATAATGAGGATAGAGGTGGGGAGGGGGTTATGGGTACTCCCTGAATTTTCCACTCGGTTTTGCTGTGAACCTAAAACTGCTCTAGAAAATAAAGTCTATGTTTTAAAAAGTAAACAATTATGATGATAACTTTTTGCATTGAAAAAAACTATAATTAAATTACTACATAAAAATAGCACAATCAAAAAACAGAATAAATAAATCATAAAAGATAATTAAATAAACCCTAATCTAGTAAATAAATAAAAATAGCACAGAAGACAGAAAAGCTGTTTGAAGGCAAACAATGGGAGGAATATTTGAAGGAAGCTAAAGCATTCTAAAATTACTGGTCTCACTCAAGAGAAAGATGGGAATATTGATTTTACTTCAGGCTTTGTTTTAAAATACACGATTAAGTACTTACATTTTAAGAATCGGGTTCTCGTTCAAGATGGCAACATAAGAGAATCCTGAACTCATCCCACAAACAATATGGAATCTACAGCTATATATGGAACAACTTCCTCTGAAAAAAACCTAAGAACTGTTTGAGAAACTCCTACTCATCAGAGCGAATGAGAGAAGGCCCACATGCAAGCGAGTAGGAGAGGCTGGGACACAACCTCTCTGTAAACCTCACCCCTGGGGCAGCGACCCACAGTCAGCAGGGAAGTCAAAACAAAAAGCTGCCCCCTCAGATGCAAATGGTTTGAAACCCACATGGGAACCCAAACTTTTTTTTTAAAGGCTTTTTTTTTTTAAGATTTTATTTATTTTTAGACAGAGGGGAAGGGAAGGAGAGAGGGAGAGGGAGAGAAACATCAATGTGTGGTTGCCTCTCACGTGGACCCCACTGGGGACCTGGCCCACAACCCAGGCATGTGTCCTGACTGGGAATCGAACTGGCAACCCTTTGGTTCACAGGCCCATGCTCAAACCACTGAGCTACACCAGCCAAGGCAGGAACCCAAACTTTTAAGATATGTATCTGAGAGATGAGCCCCCAAAACATTTATGGTAGCTTTGGAAACAAACCAACAGGTGTTCCGGGCCGCCCCCAAAACCCACAGGGCTCGAACCAGCTGAGAAACAGCCCCGGAAGGCCTGGGGCTTGGACTTACCTGCCCAGGTGTGGCTGAGTGAGGGGTGCCGAAATTTTGTGCGGGAAAGCCTTGTTTGCTTGGCTTGGAGCGTCGGCCTGAGGAGCCCAGACCATCCTCAAGGCTTCTAGTGAAGAGCCAGGCCCTTTTTTCCCCTACTTTTACAAGCTTTGAGACTGTAAAATAAACATAAAGGTTGTGAAGTGTTGACGCCTTTGAGTTAGTTTATAATTATACGAAGGCAAATGCGTCCAGGAGCCATTTTCACATTTCTTCACGAACTGGTCAAAGAGAAGTCTAACGTCCTTGCTCCAGCTGCGGTTGGGGAGAGCATGGTCCTTGTGAACAACTTTCGCAGAAGAAAGCAAGCCGGGCTCAGGCCCTGAGCTCCTCGCCAGCAAGCACATCGCCAGCAAGCACACCGCCCGCCCACAGGCCGCACAGGTCCCCCGCGTGCGCAGGCGCGCAGCGCAGCAGCTCAGCCACGCTCCGAGGGCGCAAGGAGAAGTATCCAGCCCGGCAACCGCGGACTCTGCCCGCTGCCTGTGCCCTCGCTTCCGGTGAGCGGGGGCGGGGCCTGAGGCGCAGGCCAACCGCCTCTGGGGGGCCGTGGGCGGAGGGGCCAAGGCCAGTCCCAACTGCTATTGCTGCCCACCGCCTCCCAAATGTTCAGTACTCTTTCTTACCTATAAAAACATGGATTACTTTGGTATCTTAAAAAGATTTTGATATTGGAAATGGAATTAATACATGGTACAGCCTTTCATGTTCTAGTATCCTATGACTCTACAGAAGGCAAGTACTGGATTAAATCCAAGCTAACATGAGCTTGTTGACAGCATTAGAGATTGACATTCTTCGAGTTACTACATCTTATAGTCATTATTATCTTATTGAACTGTGTTGCTGACAGAAATGAAGACAAGTGGCTAATGATGTCCCAACCTAACCCCGCCTGCTTTTTGCTTTGGAAACTTTCCCTCATCTCTCGGTTTTTACCCCTTTCAAGAAATGTTCCCTGGCCCATCAGTCTGGTTTATAAAGCTGTCTTCTGGACTTCCATAGGATCTGAGGCACACCTTAATCACACTGGGTGTGCTGTTTTACCTGCTTTCCGGTTCCACAGGTGGCAAACACAAGGCCTGCAGGAGGAATCCGGCCCTCCACCTTGTTTTATCAGGCCCGGCACCTTGTTTCTACCCTCGCCCAGCATGGAACTCTCACTTAACAGTTAAGGAGCAGTTACATTTACATGGAGCGGCCCTTTGAAGGCAACCTCGAGCCCCAGGGATGTGGCCTCCTATGAAAATGAGTTTGACACACCCTGAGTTAGACTAAAAGATCTCTGATGGCAGAGGCTAAATCTTACTAAGACTTTTTATTCCCAGGTCTTAGCACAATGCATTTGTGAAATACATGCTCTTTAAAAAATCAACTGAAGGTAACTTTGTTAATAAGATTCTGTGCCACACTCTCAACTGTGGGGATTTTTCCCCCCAAATGAGACAGTATTGGGACTTGAACCTGGGAATAGAAAATTACGGAAGGGCCAGGAGGCCCAGTTAAGACCAGGTGGCCAGAAGATGTTGAAGCCACTGTTCCACATGCACAGTCAGTCAATCTTTGGCCGCTATATGATTTTCCTGAGGTGGTGGTAATGAGCAAAAGCATAATCTTGACCCATAGGGAAGTCGCACAATAAGATAGTTACCAAGCAGCCCCACAAAAAAAAGAAGTAACCCCACTCTGACATGGAAAACAACACTCCCCAAACCCTTCACAAGCCCCACCTTTTCACACAAGCCTACCTGTTCAAAAAGCCCACCTTTTCACTCAGTCCTGCTTTGCCCCCAGCTTAGGAAAACAGCAAGGCAGAGCTAGCCCCTGGGTCAGTTCAGATAACCTTTCTTTTCTATGTGTTGCCTCCCTTGTGCTTGAACATAAACTTAATAAAATCTGCCTAGAAATGTCTCTGGAGTTTCCTCTTGATTTCTGTCTTGGGAACCCAACAACCCCAATGCCGGTAACAATACCAAGCAGTTCTCTTGACACCAGCTGGGTGTCCTACAATTCAACTCAATTCTGACACTGTCTACCTCAAGATAGCAACAGATTCTATAAATTCAGGGCTCTGTTCTACAAAACTGCCACCTTCAAATGCCAGTCACAAAACCAGTTTGTCACCTGTCTTTCTGACCAACTGACTACAGATCGTAGGTTCCAATGTCCACCTCTTTGGATTGATTAATTTGCTCGAGTGGCTCACAGAACTCAAAGATACTTTTGACTTACTAGATTACCAATTTACTATAAAAGGGTATAACGAAGAACAGCCGGATGGAGGAGATGCATAAGGTAAGGTAGGTGGAAAGGGACATGGGACTTCCACGCTCTCTCAGAGCACGCCACTCTCCCTAAATCTCCACATGTTCACCAGCCCAAAAGCTCTCCAAACCCCACCTTTTTGTGGAGGCTTCATACGACTGATTAAATCATTGCCATTCATCATTGAAGTCAATCTCCAGGGCCTCTCCCTCCCGGGAAAGGGGTACTGAAAGTTCCAACCGTCTAATCACAGGCTGGCTCCACTGGCAACTAGCACCCCTACTTAGGAAATTTTCAAAAATCATATCATTAAGAAGACATCTTTATGGCTCTGTCACAAAAAAAAATCTCAAGGGTTTTAGGAGCTCCGTGCCAGGAAGGAGGAAAAAGACCAAATATACAGTTCTTATTATAAATCACAGTATCACACTTAATAATTACCATCACCATGCACAACATAAATTAAATGTTTTTAAATCTTCATGGTCAAGTTTTTAGAGCTCTTCTGAATTTCAGATCATTGCTAAATGACTTTCTTTTAGATTAAGAGATAGTTCATTGACCTTTCCTGAGCACTCTGCAAATTCTAAGAATGTGTGCGGTCACCATGGTTTTTTTACCTGACTGTAATATGGCTTAATGTTGTTTTGAAAAATTTATCCGTATCTGTCCTAGTTGCATTCATTGTGCTAACAGAAATACCCTACATGAATTCTCTGCTTCCAAAGTTAATTTGGCAAACATCTGTTGCAAGAAAATGGTCCAGATGGTTTTTGACATGTAGTGATAATAAATAAGTGGTCCTTTTCACATATTGCATGGTGTTTGCTGTAGTTTTCTATTAAAGGGATGTGATTTTTAAAGGGGAAAAAAATCACTTAATTTCATGGCCACCCAAGGCACATGGAAACATATGTGACTCATGTGTCTAAATGCCAGACCACTTTTTATAGATTGAAATGGGGACACATTGCCAGGAATATCTCATATGTTACTGACTCGTGTCTCTTTCTGATATTTTAAATCACCACATGTTTTACACATATTATTTCACTTAATCTTTCAACAATCCTATGTAGTAGGTATTATCATCTCTATTTCTAGATAAAGAAACAGCCCACGGTTATTAGTAAGTGGTAGAGAATCTGACACCAAAGCCTGTATTCCTTAATCTTAATATCCACACACTCTCCACACCAACCGTTTCTGGGCGTCCACTACCAGGTTGCATCCCCAGGTTACAAGCTCCTCTGTGAGTTTTACTGCGTGGGCCTTCTTCACCTGCAAAGTTGCACAAAGGCACCTCACCCTTTGAAGCCCACCACCTCTGAAGCCCATTGCCAGTCTCTTCCCCTCAGTGGCATTTGTCCCACCCTCCAACATCTCAGGCACAAAAGAACTGTACAGGAGTGCGGAGAATGCCTCTCTCGCCCAATCCAGTGCCCCTCTGTGACACCCAGACAGCAGTGTATCCCAACACTTAACGGAGCATCTTCTGAAGCATCTTCATCTCTACTGGGATCCCTCTCTCCCTGCGCTGGAACGGAGGACTAAATTGGAAACACCGCATGCTCCTCCCCAAGGAGCTCGGGTTTTTATCTACCTTTTGCCAAAGCCCACTGGTAACCTGATTGCTGCATTTTGAGCTGGATTAAGAGCCAGGTGCATGCTAAGATAGTGCAGGAAATGTAACCAGATAGAGAATGTTGTATTTACTAAAATTCCTTCCTTGAGGAGTGATGTTTGAGTGGGAGGAATACATTAGTAAGTCACTTGGAGATGGTTAGCAAGATCCCTCAGGGATGTGTAAAGATGGTAGACAAACTACCTGTTAAGGAGGAGAAGACTATTTAGCCTGAGTTTGACTTGTTGGGGGAGGTGAGCAAGTTTGAAGCTGGAGTAGAAGTGCTCTTGATAACAACAGTAAGAGGCTGAGGGACCTGGCTCTGCCTTTCCCGCAAAACTTTTCCTCTGCGGGGGTCTTGAGTAGAGGAAGAACAGGAGTCTGAAGAGACACCAAAATGAGAGCCTGGAAATGCCTTACAGGCCTGCCTTACAGTTTCCAGCTGTAGATAAGGACTGTGCTGCTGCTATAATTTCTGGCTTCTACATAACCGTTCCTATAAATTTTTGATTTTCTTAAATTTATTTAACTAATTGTTTACACTCAATATTTGTGTCACCGGCTTTAAATAGAGACTTAGGCTATTGTAGTAGTGGGGAGGAATTAAAACAAGAATAATATTTTAGGACCTAAGAAAAGCAGGAATTTTAGTGTCCAAATGTTTCAGGGCGCGCAGCCACACCCGTTCATGGACGTACTGTCCATAGCTGCTTTGCACTACAATAGAAGAATTGAGTAGCCGCAACAGAGAATGCCAGTGGCCCCCAAAACTTGAGATATTTATAGCCAGCCCCTGGGCTAGAGCAGAGGGCCCTCTCAAACACCAGACAGTGATGAAGTTTTACCAGTTCATAGGAGAATATAGAAGATACGTATGGAGAAATGGATTTTTCATAAGGTTGAGCTTAATTTAAAGATGAGCCCTTTATCCTGAGGTGACATCCTTTCTACTTTTTATTGGAGTGTAGAGGTGTCCTTTCTGCTGTTCAGTGATAATGAATGATGGCTTGCTTTGTTTAATCTCTTTAACTTCTCCGGTTGATGGGGCTAGAAGGTGCAATGTCTTCTTTCCTCTCCTGCTTTTCCTTAGCTTTTCCTTTTGTCATCCACGCACTCTCATTCTTCCCTGCTCCAATGCTGCTTCTCTTCTGCAAGGTTAGTGACCTCAAAAAGAAGTCACACTCCACAGAAACAGCAAAGGAGAGGTATTACAAAAGTTATCTGCTGTCTGTGTTTAAAGGTAAATGTCTAGTTTCATGTGATTAAGTCCCAAGCAGTTCAACTGCTTTATAAATCAGTGTTTCTTCTCAGCAAAAGAAGTAGTTCTTCTATCTTATCATCAGAGCTCAGTACCTCTCCCATGTGGCAGTCACTCAATAAATGTCTGTGCTGAGTTTTTAGGAGTTGATTCTAAAAGTATCATTTATCGGCTGGTGAGTGATCCTGGTGGAAATTTCCTTCAAAGCAGACAGCAAGATTTCCTGCCAAATCAAGCCAGAAATACATTCCTGGGCAGAATGATAATTCTTCAGTATATCTAATTTTTAAAAAATATGTTGCAGCTTTTTAAAAAAAGTGTATTGAAGTGTAATATACAGAAAAGTGCATACATCCTAACACATCCTAAGAGTACACCTCAGTGAATGTTCATAATGAATACACCCTTGTAACCAGCATCCAGGACATTTCCAGGCTCTAGAATCCCCACGTGCTCCATTCCAGTTACTATCCTAGAATGTGAGGGCGATCTGGCTGCGACATCTGTCACCCCATTGATCGCCAGGGTTGATTCAGCTAATCTGGCTGGCTAAGTGGGTGTCCCCTTCCTCCCTCACCGATCCTTGTGCGTCCCTCCCACAGCTGCATGCTCAGTCGAAGAGGATGACCTTCCCAACTAGAGGAGAGGACCAACCTTCAGTCAAGGGTATGAGAGTAGCTGCGCTCCCCTGCTAGAACCTCCAAACAAGCTCTCAAGGTCCAATTAATACCCCAAAGAGTTAAAAAAACAAAAACAAAAAATAAAACTATCCTGTTAACAGCATAGACCGGTTTTGCCCGTATTTGTACTTTTTGTATACAGAATCATATAGTACATACTCTTTTGTGGCAAGCATCTTTTCCTCCAGGGATGGGGGAGTGGGTAGAGGGTGGAAGGAAATGATCTGCCCCAGCTGGAAGGAATATTTCATCACTAATATTGCTTAGAATAGTATCACTTGGTGACGATAAAAAAGAAAACCTGATTTCAGTCTGTTTTTATTGTTGCTTATTATTTATTCAGTTTTCATCTTTACTCTCTCATCAGTGCACACCCAGATTGTCTACACTGGGGCTGAACTGCTGAGGCCACCTCCTCACATTCTACATCATGGTGTCACTCACCATTGTATTGGAAAGGTTCACCCATATGGTTGCATGCAGGCATAAATCATTGCCTTTCATTGCTGTGTACGATTTCATTGAGTCATGACTATACCACAAACTTATTTATTCATTTATTTGTAATGGACTTTTCTGTAATTTCTAGTTTGGGACTATTATGCATAGTGCTGCTCTGAACATTTTGGTAAACATATGGATGTATTTCTGTTGGATAAATACCAAAGAGTAGACTTTTTAGGTCATAGGGTATGCATGTGCTTGGCTTTGATATGCTGCCAAAGAGTTTGCCAAATGTTTTACCAACTTACAGTCCCAGCAGCAGTATGTGAGCACTCCTGCTGCCCCACATCCTTGCCAACACTGGCCATGTATTTCTGTCTCTTCATTTTAGCTATTCTGGAAAGAATGTTGCAGATACCCAAAGTTATTAAATATAAGGGAGTACCTGGAAGACTAGTGATATCAACTTCTTCGGAAGGGATCCACAAAAGGAAGGAAAATATCAAACTCATGCAGCTATAAGAAAACCTAGAAGATCAGCTCTAAATTATGTTAAGGCAGCAATTTTCAACCTTTCTACCTTATGGCATACATAAACTGATTACTAAAAATCTGAGGCACACCAAACCTATATATGTTATATTTTTGTCAATCTGATAAAAACTAGGTATAATTTTGATAGACTTTGAAAAAAATAATAATAGCAGTTAATTACCTACTCTGTTTGCTCCAAAGTGACTTTGTAAAAAATCAGGTGCCTGTACTTGTATATAAGAATTTCTGGTACCAAGAATTAATCAATCAAGATGCAAGTTTATTATGCAACATGACCAATAAGATGCAACTCCATTATATGACCTATATATTTGTGGTTCAAGACAGGGCATTCACAACTGATGGTTATTGTTGTGTTGCCTAATGTTCTCTTTTTATTCAACTATTTAAGGGAAAAGAGGTCAATGCCTCTGACTAAATAGTCAGGTACTGTATGTTTTAAAAATTCTTGCGGCACACCAGTGTGCCTTTTGTAGCGCACTGGTTGAAAATCGCTGTATTAAGGGACTATGACCATCAGAAATAGGGGAATCTGTGGAAATAAATGATGTTAACTTAACAAGTACTTACTGAAGACACACTCTTAGGGACTGAATTGTGCCTCCCTCCACTCAAAATTCATATGTTGAAACTCTAACCCCCAGTGCAACTGTTTTGGAAATAGGGCTTTTGAGGAGGCAATTAGAGTTAAATAAGGTCATGATCGGATGGGACTGGTGTCCTTATAAGGAAAGAAACCGAAGTCTCTTTCTCCATGCGCACACAGAGGAAAGGCCCTGTGAGGACACAGTGAGAAGGCAGCCATCTGCAAGACAAGAAGAGAGGTCTTACCAGAAACTGACCTTGCTAGCACCTTGATCTTGACTTTGGACCTCCAGAACTATGGGAAAATAAATTTCAGTTGTTTAAGCCAGCCAGTCTGTGGTATCTTGTTGTGGCAATCCAAGCAGACTAACGCACATGCTCTACGCCAAGCACTACACTAGGAACTGGGATATTGTGATGAACAGCATTGACCTCCTGAGTTCAAGAAGCTTGGGCTAACCATGATGTCATTGAAACATGTGAGAATGCAACATTTTGCTAAAATGTGTTCTGTACTTCTAATGCAGACAGAAGAGTAAATGGAGGAACCTCTCCTGTAATTTGCGTTTGCTTTTAACAAGGCTGTCTCTTTTTGCTTCCTACCTAGATATAGTTTTTGAAGCCTAAAGGCTTAATTCTAAGGCATGTTGATCTGTTCTTCCTCAGGCAGCAATTGCGTTTTGTTGTTTCTGTGATATATTTTTTTCATATTTTGATATCCCTGAAATTGAGACATGTATATTGTCGATGAAGCCTTGTCAATTCCTGTCAGTCTGGATTCACATCAAGTTTTTCTAAAGACAATCTGGAGAATTCAAAAGGCAGGAGATTGGCTGGAGCAACACACAAGGCGAGAGAAAGGGCTTGTTAGATGGCTATGCTTTGGCAGGAAAAGGATGCATGATGTTTTCCCATTGACAAAAAAAGGATCTGCAGGGATGTAAAAGATAGCCTAGGTGCCCTGGACGAGTGGTTCAGTGGGTTGGAGTGTTGTCCCATAAACATAATGTCGTGAATTCAATCCCCATTCAGAGCACATATCTAGATTGTGGGTTCGATCCCCAGTCAGGGAGCATATGGAAGGTAGCCAATTGATGTTTCTCACAATGTTTCTCTATCTCTTTGTCTCTCTCTCTCTCCCCTCCCTTTGTCTCTAAGAATCAATAAACATCCTCCTGAGGTGAGGATTAAAAAAATAAAATAAAAGATAGGTTAGGCATGAGCCATCTTGAAGAGACCCTGCCACCCAAGACCACTGCTTCCTGAAGCCAGGGGTCCCAGGCAGGAAGAGGTCATGTAGGGTGAAGTCCCGAAGATGTGGCGCAAAGGCTGAGAGCAGACTTCAAGAAGCTGACTGGCAAATGACTTGAACTGTATAAAGTTCCATTCATGGGTTCTCTAAATGATCTACAGGCCCACCGGATGTACCTGTGCTTGGACGCTTAGATTAATGGTGGGAATGAGGAACACTAGCCAGCATTAGCCAATAGAGGATATCTAATACTACCTAAATACAAAGGGTTTTTGTGTTTGATGCTCTTTAATCCATGTGCTGGACCCCATGCTAGAACAATTAGAAAGCAGGTAAGAGGCAAGAAAGAGTCAGAAAAAAAAAATGGGGGGAGTACATTTATTCAAGCTGAGGACAGTGAAACAAGGAAGGGCCTAGAATAGAAGAAGCAATAGGCGAGACGCTAGGTGGGGCTGCTTCGGCTCACTGGACAATCAGGGAAAAGGGTGCCTTGGAGATAAGTTCAGGGGGTTAGCCCAGAATGAGCTGCCGCTGCCCATTGCTCTCCTGGCCG